>WURT03000020.1:539942-577045 GCA_009936505.3 Holothuria glaberrima
TAGTTAAACATCTTTTCCTGTAAACCACATCTCTGTTTTGAGGAGTCCCTACTACATTCTTCAGAAATTGGATTGGCATAGTATTCTACCCTACTTCCTGAATGGCACTTAGAATCATGTGACAATGTTGAATTGTGGAATTCATGAGGATGAACTCCTTAGTTTACCTTGAATATGAAATATGTAAGTCCTGAAATATCATGAGATATATGTGGAAGAGAAATAAGAAATCTGTGAGATTTAGCTGTTGTTTCAAAATAGTTTAGGGCGACTGCTTATGCCCTTTGTCCAGTGGAGGCGAGTCTTCTTGGTAGTGGTTAAATGTAGAGAGTTTCGTATTCTTTTCATCCTATGTCAAAGTATGATTAAAATAAATTAAGCCAAGTATTTTGTCATTTTATGTCTCATTGGTATATGTTCAGTGTACATATGGAGAATAGAGAACTCAGCACTTTGTTAAGGCACATTGAATGACCCATACTTCTCTTTTTTTTTGGCCGGGGGGGGGGGGGGGGAGGGGCTAAAAACTAATATAGGGGTGTTTTATTGATCTCTGTCATTGGTGAAAGTTAGTGTAGATACATTATTCTTCCACCTCTAGCCATCTATTATTGAGAATCCTGCATTCTGATTGGTTAAACACTGACCCGGTATTCCACAACACATGGTCAGTAATACGAAAAGCTGATGAAATGAAGTTTTTTCACAGATTTTCGGTGGTAGAATAGGAATAAACCGCATTTGTCATACTATCATGAGTCATACTCAAAAACCATCTCGACTCCAAATTTAGCAAAATAATGGATTTAGCTCCGCCTCGTCCGTTATTTTGCAATTTGGAATCTCGACGGTTCACCAATAATAGTCCATCAAATGCAATTTATTCCTTAAGTATTGTAGGGGGAAGAAGGGGAGGGGGCACAGGGGTAAGCAACACTTTGAAAGTCTCACATTGCATTTCTCAGTTTGTTTAATCCTCTATCCTATATTAGTCTAACTTTACATATGACCAAAAAGTCTATTCAAAAATCTGTTTTTTTGTGAATTTTCTCATCAAATGAAGCATGGGGCAGGGTAGTTGTATCCGCATTCCATTTAGAAGTATTGTAGTACTGTACCACAAGGTTTTATGCCAAAATAGCAAAGCTGCAGCTGCCTCAGTCAAGCTGCAAAGGCTGCAGCCATGCTTTATTGCTATACACATTACAATAGGAGGATTAACTGAACTTTTTTTATTGTAAGGTGTGTAACAACAAAGTAAGGCTGCAGCCTCTGCAGCTTGGCTGAGGCAGCTGCAGCTTTGCTATTTTGACATAAGTGCCTAAATGGGCACCCTCAGGAGACATCCAGTATTGCAATGTTTTCGGAACTTAGTACCTGCTACCTAGGGACAGTGGAGCCAGTTTTGAAGTTGAGGGGCTAATCTTCAAAATGGCCTAATATGTTCAATAAAATAAAAGCCGTTTAAGGCGGCCCAAAATGGCCAATGGCAGAAAAAGTGGGGGGGGGGGGGACTAGGCGGGCTAGAGCCCCGTAGGGCCTCATCTCCATAATCCCTGCTGACTAAGGAAACACAACTGTGAATGAAGTCTCACTCCACCACATTGTTTAGAATAATGTAATAACTGCAGTCTGTAGCCTACCTATTGGCTTTAAGTATTAGTGCATCAGTAGGCACATAGTGACAGTGTTTCATTGCCAAGGTGTTGATTGCATGTGTTAGAGAATGATGGTGCTAGACTGAAAGTCAAATGTCAAATTAGGTAATACCAAGGAAACGAAGAAGAGCCAAGTTTTTTCACAACATTTTGTTGAAACTTGTTTACACAAAAAGTCTTTTAGAACCAAGGGTTTTGACTACAAGGTAGAGTTGAGTACTATAGGCATCTAACTGTAAATAGTATACTGTACATGCTAAATTTTGGTCATAGTGAGAGAACCCAAAGTCACTTTTAGATGGAGTTGCTTTAAATAATAGCACTATGACAGTCTAGTGTACATGGAGATTTGGTAATAATACTTATAGTAATTAATGGTAATATAAATTTTTAAATACACTGCCTTCTTTATATGCATATATGCATTTATATACAGTTTAATTGAAAAGGTGACATCCTAAAATACTGGCCATGAAATATATAAGGTAAAAAGAAAATATGAAGATAAGTTAGTGAAAGATCGCTGATTGCCAAAGGCATAGAAAGCTGCCCTTAAACTAGGTCTGAACAATGTTTAGGACAGCTGTCCTAAGGGAGGGGGTGTTCCACCCCCCCCCCCTTTGGAAAATTTTTGAATATTTGAGCTCTGATTTGAGGGGCCTTAGATGCAATTTGGTGCAAAATTTGAGCAAATTTTAAGGGAAATTACTGCAAATTTTGACATTTTTACAGAGGGATCAAAAAAGGAATTTTTTGGACTTGAATTGAGGGAGGAGAAGGGGGACTGCCCCATTTGTCCTGCACCACATTTTTCAAGGGGGGGGGGGGGGGGGGGGTGTTTAAGTCCAAGAAGAGCATACAGGTGAAACCTTCAACTTACTTGACTTGGCTACATGAGTGCATGGTCACTATAACCAAGTACTTTTCTCTGAAGGACACTGTTTTATATGCTCTCAGTACAAGTAAGGAAATTTACTGGTACACTCTTTCTAAAATTTTCAGATATTATTTCAGAAATAGTTTTGCTAGTTTTCTCAGTCAAAATACTTGATATTGAATATTTTGCAAGCAAATGTATATTATTATTATGCCAAAAATTGACAAAAGCTTAATAAACTGTACCAAGTCACAATCTTTGTACAATGTCGTTTCTTATGTTGATGATTAGAAGGAGAAATTATGAACTAACCAGTATTTCTCAACCTTTTGGCCCAGGAAACCATTTAGAGGGGGGGGGGAGGCTTAAACACACCACCCATGTTTGAACAAAGACATGTGGGAGCATGACTTGACTTGCCCAAATGAGTGGAGTAACTTGGTCTGATTATTACCATGCCTACTTTTTCTTGAAGGATTTATATGCTCGGCTCAATACCCAAAGAAATTTACTGGCCGTTTTTCTAGAATTTTCAAATGTTATTTCTGAAATAGATTTCCTAGTTTTCTCTGTCAAAAAATTGATGACATTTTGCAAACAAATGTATTTTATTATGCCAAGCAATGGCAAAAGCTTGATAAAACATATCAAATACACAACATTTGTGTGATGTCATTTGTTTTGCTGATCATTGGAAGGAGAAATCTTGTGCCAATCAATGTTTCTCAACCTTTTTGGCACAGGAGACCATTTGCTACCCATGAAAAACTTTACAGTCCAACCCCACACTAGGCATACATATTTATTTAATTCTTTAAATACGATATACATAGCCCAAGTGTTTGGGAGACAACAGAGTGTGTAAAACTGTAATAAAGTCAACAATTGCATCTTGGTGACATTTACACAAAAAGGTGAGCTGAGGGCACTTTACAACACAGTCACCCCAGTCAGAGTAAGTATGCCCCATCACTTTAGTTCATGAATGGCCTATTTTGATCATGTGACAATATTTCTTTTAGTGAATGGTGAAATTCAAAGAGAATTTCTCCCTGCTTCACCTATTGCTTGTAACAGTTCTGTTCAAAACATCATCAGAGGTGCTTGTAATGCAATACAAGTTTTTCAAAGCAATTTTTGGGGTGACTGCCTATTGGCTTAATGTACAGTGGGCCCAAATGATAGGATGGGTGCACCAAAGGAACACTCTGAAAGGTGTAATGGTAGTAGTAATTAGCTGAAGTCCAGGATAATGAAAACATGTTAACTAACTACTGGTAAATCATGCAAAAAAGAAGGGAAATACAAGAAAAAAAGATATCAGAGTTTAAATGCAATTAGATTGGACCAAATTGTCACAACTTGTTGTGGTGGCACACAGCTAACATTGAACATGCAGGCTTTGATGCCAACTAACATTCATTGTGAAACTGGATAGGTCATGTGACCAGCCTGGTGTCTCTATTTTAGTCAATTATATTCACTGCTCCGTTTTGACCCTTGGTGAGATTTTCTTTATTCAGAATAATGTTCCCTGTCAATGCCATGATATAGGTAGCCAAATGTGGTTGCACGGCAGAGAAAGTGAGCCTTATTTGTTTGTCTGTGCAGGATCATAGAGATCATGAGCAGTTCCAGACATTCCTTGTATGGTGATTGATACAATAAATTACACTTTTCCAGTTTACATGCTTCATCTTTGAGTGTCCCTGATGGCCCATAAGGACCAAATTTCTTGCCCCAAATGGTTTTAATTCTTTCAATGAAGTCCACTTTCAACCTCTTTTCCCACAACTTCAAACTCTCCCTTTCCAACAATCCTATCAATACTTCCCCAGCTGCCATTTGTGAATCTGAAAAACTTGTCTCTCTGTACAGCCACCCTACTGTGCAATGTACATCTTGCAGATCTTCAAAATTGACCAATCAGAGAGAATTACACACTTCTGGTGATGAAGTTTGAATTTTCCTACATCTACATTAAAGTAAACCAGTGACCATGCAAAATTTAATATCAATGGTGACTACTCTCTGTTCTGACTTTTCCTTGTTCTGACATCCTTTTGTTCCAAAAAGTCTGCATGAAGGTCAGTGTTAGGATACGGGTTAGGTCATGGTTAGGTTAGAGTGCTAGAATTAGGGTTACATGTATCAGAACATAGAGATGTACATCCAAACAGTAATGGTGTAACCATATTGATCAGTGTTGAGGATGTTACTATGCAAGTGTAATAGTGCATTCATGCCAAAATTGAAATCTGCTGTGTTTTGCAGGCGGGAAGCGAAAATTTTTTTTCCCCAGACAAAAGGGGGCAATATTTTTTCAATGAAAATTTAGAAAATCACCTCATTTGGTCTGAGCTACAAATTTTGTGTCCCACCTACAAAATGTAACAGATTTTGGTTTTGTTGTGAAAGGTTGAAAAATCACACCATGTAGTGCAAGCTTTGTTTTTACTTGATCTGTAGTAGCTATGTCACAGATCACCATCTCTGGTAATCATAACCAAACTACAGTGGTGCCAATCTTGTTCAAGACTAGTAGCTGAATTTGGGGTCATATATAGACATTTAGGATGTATGCTATGATGTCACAGTACCATGCAAATCAAAGTGAACTTTTGGCTGAGGTAGCCCAAAACTTAATATGGGATGTATTACGTTTGTTGTTTGTTTGACGCCAGGGTCAGTAATAAAAAAAACGGGGATATCACTGCATAGGGTCTATTGGTATGTAAGTTTTCTTTATGCACGTTCCAGAAAACCAGTGTGTCCTCCATGGTGGATAAGTTAGGAAGCTGAAAGGCTCCTTCCTAGGAAATTTGGGTACATGGTGGGAAATTTTCCATTATAATTGAAGTGACTACACTTACCCTTTAAGGAATCAAGAACCACAAAATCAAACAAAAACAAATTTTATTAATTTTTAATTGTTATTTATTTATCATCTGATATCAAAACAAGAAATTTACATCACAGCTTTTTTTCTGCCCTTCTTTGTTTTCACCAAAAAATAGAAAAAAGTAGACTGCGTAGAAGTAGGGCTCTCTTATATACAACTATATAACAATGCTGTACACATGTATGTAGAACGTACATTCCATACAAGAAAAAAGGTGATTGGCCAATATAATTACAAAATTTTTAAACAATAGTTTTTTGATGGAAAAATCCTGTTTGTAGTACACACCTAACATATTTGATAGATATATATATTTTTATATGATCATACATTTTAAGTAACGACACTAGCTGATATACAGAAACGCATTGGGATTTACATACAGAAAATAAACTGCATTGTACAAACCAAACATTCAAAAATTCCATGAAAACAAAGCTAAAACCATGATCGAGTCAGATTTCCAACTCCCAAACTTATAAAGATCCACCCCCACAAATTAAAGACTGAGCAATAACACTACTTCAATGTTAAATAATAGTTTATACTTTACATGGGTAAAACATATGATCATATGCTAGATATGTGTGTACATGTATGTGATAAAATTCTTCCCGACTGGGACCTTTATTTCACTGGGCACCCCTGGTCAGTGTGCAACACAACCCCTCTAACATATTACTACATTACTTAGGTGGCGACGAGTCCCAACGAAATCTTGTAACTTGTGCTTTTTTTCTTGAGGGGGCAAAATGACACACCCAGGTATCTGCCCATTTCCTAAGAATGAAATCCTTAGAAACTTCTTAAAATAGCATCAAAACCCTTAAGTTACTAGAGGTAAAACTGTTTGTGGTTCCAAACGATTTTCTATATATGTTCCACTTCGGTTTTTATACGTACATGTTAACAAAGTTCTAACCACATCGAACCACACACATAGGTCTTTCTGAACGGTATTTACATCATATATACAAGTGGAGTACTCTCTAATGGTTTGGTTCATATATACATGCAGCTGCAACTAAAAATTAAGTTGGAGCTTTTCCTCTTAAAAAAAATCTTTTAAAACCCTTTCCATCAACAAGACAAGATTCTTCCCTTGTGGCTGATAATATGTATATAACTCGTAAACAGTTTCAACAAGATTCAACGTCAACAAGAAACGAGACATCACAAAACAATTACATACAATGGTTTGAATCACACACTTCCTTTTAAAAATGGTAAAAAAACACAAGAGGTCTAAGTCTGCTACTTCCCCAACTCCATAATACTTCTGATGCTTTAAAAAATTAAAAATATTCACAAAAGGCAGTGATTTTATTTTTTCTTTTCTGTTTTTTTTTTTTTATTTTTTTTTAAATCTGTTTTTTTTTTTTCTGGTGAAAATATTACGGTGTTGAGTGAGCAAGAACTCAAGAGTGTTTCTTTGTTTTGTTTCCTTTTTAATATGAGATGCTTCAAACAAAGGGTTTTTAAATTAAACTACTGTTACCTACAAACTTGTGGCAGTTTCATTAGACAGCTACATCAGCAAGTTGATAGCAACAAAACAATCCCAGCCATTTCATTAGGTACCACAATCACTTTGCAAATTGTTATCGAGGTCAGAGACGAGTTACAGAGTTGGAATCTGACGACCAGAAAGTGATAACTACCCTTGAAAGATCAGTTTTAAAGACAGGATCGTATTAATTTATTGTCAAAGGGTACAAGTGAAGGGCAAACCCCTGCACTGTTAGGGGGTGGGGGGGGTAAGTGACTCCCTCAGACTACTAAGGAATGTGGACTGATCCTTTGAGATTGACCTATTCCAAGCTTTCTTCATTGAGATGTGTAACAGATAATTAAATGGTTATATTTATTTACCAAGTGTGTGCAACCAGTTATGACATGGTCAGTGGTCACTTGCTTCTTGAACAGAAAGTCTTCAAGTTTATGTAAATTGGACAGATATTATCAAGCACACTGGTTCTTACAAGAAGTGTTTAGTCTTGAATCAAGTTTTGATCAGTTAGAGGGGTACTTAAGCTATGCATTCTGATGAAATTTGCATTGAAATATGATGAGTGGTTCTTGAAATTGCCACATTTTTAATCTCAAGTGAACTTGAAGCAGGCACATGAGACATCATAACCTCACATTAATAAGATGTCTTTTGCTTTCCTTTAAACCTCCAATTTTCTCCACCATAATCTCATCTTATGAGAATGTGAACACATGAGAGGCATGGGAATGTTACAAAGTTCAAATTCCCTATGGGAAGCGCGTATCCCCGTAAACTTGAAGGTCATAACAACAAATTAAAAAGCAAAGAAAATAAAGCATTGCTCATCAATGTGAGGAGATGATATATCCCCTGTTTTCTCTTCATGCTCACTGTATAACAAAAATGTAGTAACTTTATCGGCTGATATCTCCAGAACTATTTGTTGTAACTGAATGGAACTTTCACCAGAATGCTAAGGTTTAGTTCCTCTTTCAGTATCAAAATAATTTTAGTTTCAACCCTCCCCTCTAGGTGCACACTGACAGAGTTACATGTCTAATATCATGTTTGTAACTCTGTGGCATCTGTTCATAAGCCAGATTCATAACAAGTACTTATGCACAAAAAGTCGATACTACGGACTTTTTGCACAACTTTAAAATCACATTCATGTAAGCGAACATACCACATGAAGAAATCAAAAAAACAATTTGTACTCATTGGCCTTATGCATCTTCTTACACACTTGTTAATGAATCTCGGTTCATGACAATGGTCGCTAGCGAAACAATCGCAAAATAGACATTGACAAATGTTCTTTGTCTGTGTCAAAATTGATTGTTATTACCATTATGGCTGACATACAAAAAATCCACCAATCGTGAAGAATTATGATCATTCTGAAAATGCAAAAACGCCTGAAATATTTTTTATCTTAATGGGTACCTTAGCAACTGTTGAGGGAGCTGCTGCAACTCAAATATTCAACGTGACCTAAACGGAAACATTTTGGTCTCACAAAAAGCAAGCAAAACCTATCACTTAAAACAAAGAGTGAAGAAAGTTTTTATGGACGGATTTTGAGGGTAAAACTCCCAACACTCAAACAGACCCTCCAGATGCACAAAAAACGTTAAACAACAAAGACTTTGTACACAAATTTTTTAAGTATTCATGTTACCTTGATCACGAAAAACCCTTGTCTCTATAACATACCATCATCATACAAAGATAAAATCCACTAGATGAGTCTATCATCAACAAAACACACCAAAGGTTTTCTCAATACTTGCATGACAACATTCACAAAAACTTTTTATCTTTTATTTATCAAAACATTCACCATAATTAATGAAACTACTCAAAAAGTAGCTTTTTGACTAATAATACTGATAGTAAGTTTCCCCTACCACACCCCTTTCTCAAAACCAGTTAAATGAGCACAGCTTTAATTTTGTCCAGGTAGACATGTAGTGTGAGTAAATTCATAATGTGTATTGAATATTTGAATATTCAGAGTTTATAGAGCCATTCCTGGTTAATTTTGACTGTTGCAGGCTTTGTCTTCTACATTGTTTTTCTTGTCCCCAGTAATACCATAACTTAATATTTTCTCTCCACCCCGAATGAAGAATTAAAACATTTTGAAAACAAATTTTTTCTATGTATACATTACTGTTTTTAAACTGCTCCACCTCTGCTAAACAAAACTAGCACTAATGTAACTCACAGGGAATAAGTGCAAGCATTTGTTCAGAGCAGTAGACTATTTTATGGTTAAATACTGACCGTACAATCATTTGCATATCACCACTCTTCATCCCTTTAAAGTCAGGCCAATCAATTTGTTCCCTTTGTCCTTTTCAGATACAAATTTCTTCCAAGGTTGATAGGATATTCCCTTTCTCAGTCAACATTTTACCCAGGGGTTTATTTTTGCACTGCTTTTTCAGCCAAATAATTCACTGATATCTTTGATACAAGTTGTAAGCTCCAAATAAAACCAACCCTATCATTTGACCACAACAAAGAAATTTCATCGAGTGACGTCTCACGTCAGCTTAGGCATTTAGAGACCATCTGTGATGGTCTCAGCTGGCAAGGGGCACGGCAACAGTCTGTTTTCAGCGCAAGGTCCGTCAACAGGTGGCTATGACAAACATCATGTATGCTACGTTCATCACACTCTCCAAGAGGTCTGGTGCCTTGTGTGAGAGACTTCTCTCGGTGAACTCACATGGCGGAAAGATGTGGATCACATAAGACGGCTGGAAGGAAAACAGACAAAAGAAATTAGCAATCAACTTCAAAGGAGAACTGATGAGATGGATGGAAAGTTCTGACTTTTTCTGTACCTACTACATACCCAAACCAGTCAGTGGCACTCTGCTTTAGTCAGTACTCCTCATGGACACAAGAAATATACAGAACCAACCGAGCAACATTTGCTCATCTGTGCAACCCGTACAATAGACCTAGTCCTTGCTAAAAAAACATATGTTACAATGTTGCAACTATTTTAGATTTATACATATCTGTGAAGGGGAAGGATTGTGACTCAAAATTTGCTAAATCATTTAGTGATTAGTATGTAAGATTTCCAAGGTGGACAGGGAACACTTCACTTCTGATCTTGACCCAGTGTCATGGAGGTCGAGGGGGGGGGGAGATGGGGAAAGGGGTGGGGAAGGAAGTCCACTTTAACACCTCTGAGGTATGAGATAAAAAATGATCACCCAGAACCTATGCAACTATGTGCTGAGGGCACACATTTGTGAACCAGTGAGGTGGTGGGGAACCATGTGAAATACATCCACTTACATCAGTACACCCAGGGGGTCCAACATTGATGATTCCTGCAGCCTGTTTTTCCTTGAGGTATGAAATGAGACCGGCCCTCATCGCACTTGTCTGGTTCAAGATTTCGTCCTGGTCACTGCCACAAGGAAGGGCAAGCAAAACAACACTCTCTTCACTGACCTGTAAATAAAAGAGATAATCACAGTGTGAACGATATGAACACCACAAGAGATTATCAATGAGCATTTAACAATCAATAATGTAACACTCACCCAAGCAATGGATAACATACAAACAATGGATAACACCTACTACCTAGAATTACTAATGTAATATCAATCTGACTTACGTTATATCAACTGAAGCAATGACAGCTTCAACCCACATAACAGTATTAATGTAAGTAGGAATACTGTAATATCAATGAAAAAATATTCCATCATGAAATTCTTAGAAGCCTAATAAATTATTAGGTTCTGGGTGGGGCAGTAGTATGAATTCCTACAGGAAAGCAAGCATGAGGGATTATTAAAGTTCTACTGTGAATTTCATTTCCATCACCTCTCACATGACTTGAACTGGTGAGTACATTGTTATGAGAATGAGTACAAGAGGACAGTCTAGTTGTAAGAGTAAGAGTACAAGTACAAAATATTCAATAACACCCATGCATAACTGCCAATAAGAGTACAAATCCGTTCTTACTAGTACCAGTACAGGCAATTGTGCGAAACTCTAAGTATGAGTACATACTAGCAAAAAGTCTGCCTCTCCCACATCAGAAAATAATTCTTTCATTGACCATTCTCTAAACAACTTGATTAACACAAATGACACAAAAATTGCAACAGTGTGAGCTGCTGACAGCACATGACCTCATCTCTTACCTGCATTCTCCGGGCAACCCCATCCAACTGAGAATCTTCTAGTCGCATCCTCTGTGCTATTCTGAGAGGCGGATATGCCATCTTCAGGGCATCGGTAGCCACAACCTTGTTGCCACAGATGTAGTGGAGTTGAATGGTAGCTATCTCCTGCTTCAAGGCTAGCATTCCTTGCCACATCACTGGATAGCGCTGGAGAGGAAAAAACAGATGGAAATTGACATGTATTTCGTACTTTGATCCATGCAAGGAAATTCATTCTGGCTAATAAAGTTAACACAAAACTTTCTTTAACACACTATCACTCTTATCCTGCTACTGAACTTAAGCGAATTTTGCATTTGTTTTACAGAAAATACACTTAGCACACTTCTAAAACCAATATTGATAGATACAGAACGATAGATAGTTCAAAAGAATGCAGAACAGTAGCTTCTTCTCAAGAACTAACATTTTCACAGCAAGAAATCTAGTTTTTTGATGCACAAGAATAATTGGTTGGCCCAAACTTTTAAAAATCCAGCTGATGCAACTTCCATAACTGATGAAATGCATAATATTTTGAGGAGAGAAAGCTATTTCTGGAAATTATTGATGAGACTGAATGGTTTGGTAATGATTAAAGCTACTTTCTTTGCATGCCATACTTGAGCAATTTAAACACAATATTATCTTTTAATGTCAGTGTACGCACCCCATAATATTAAACTTCAACACACTATATCGATAAGGAAATAAGCCCCCCAATTGAGTTCTCAGCTTTGTTCTACATTATGGTAATATTTGCTTGAACTGTAAGTTTTAAATGTTTTACCAAGATGATGTGGGAATGGTTAAGCATGTAGTGACATGATACAATTCACAAAGCATGGGAAAACACTTCCCAAAATTCCAATTTCACGTAACTGGATACACAGATGTTCTCAACTTAATCATTAAGAAAGCACCCCATTATCCTTCTGTCTTCCACAACTATTTGTATAGAAGCATTGACCAAAAAAAAAAGAAAAAAAAAGAAAGAAAAAAAAAAACAACTTTAAGCAGAAATATTACACAACCAACTGATAGTAATCTTGAATCTAAGGTAGAAGGTTTTCAACAGAAAGCTTTTGATGGACGTTTTGTTGATAGGAGGGGTATGTCATGCATATCAGTGTTTATCCTTGTAACCCCTCTCCACACCCTCTCTTCTAACCCCTCTCCCCAAACCTGCCACAGCTGTGTCTTGCTATTATTTCAATACAGTAGTTTCTATGTAGGTATTACACAAAATATTACATGCAGAGGCTGAACGATGGAGGTACCAGCTACCTCCGTTTCCACCCCTGTACATATTCTTTAGTCACTTTGTTTTTGTTAATTCATAATCTGGATTTCGGCATTTTTTTATTTTTTGCATTTCCTAAAGGAAATTTAAATGCCACTGAAAAAGCTTCTTTCTTATCAGAATTATTTTATCACATTGCTCCTAAAAAGGAAAATTGTATTTTTGAGAGTTACAGCAAAGAACATTACTACAGCATGCTCTCCTTTGCATAAAAAGGAGAAAGGTGGATGACAATCACTCACCACATATAACATCACAGAGGCTTCTCCACCCATAGATGGTATTGGTGATGCTGGATGGGACCCTCGCACTGCCATTGGTGTATGGGGTGAGATTCCTGGCGGTGGCCACTGCTTCATGGTTGATGAATTTGGTAGGATGACCTGCTGTGGTCTGCCATCAGGACCTGGTGTTCGAGCCCCTGGTGTATGTGATCCTGGACTTCCCCTCTCTGGGTGTGGCCCTGGAGTGGTTCGTGTATGTTCTGGAATGTTCTGTGCAGGGAGCTGCTGGATGTGTGGAGGTATGCCATGTTGGCCAGGAGGACCCTGGTGGTGACGGCGATCCTCTGGAGCCTTATCAATATCTCTTTCGGTCTTGGACAGCTGTGGTTGTTGAGCCATCATATGGGGTAACCCTCTGTGGGGCATATTGTGCACTTCAGGATGTTCTGGACCTGGTGGTGGAATGCCAGTGGTGATACCAGGAGCTTGTGCATGGCGTAGAACAACGTTGTGATGTTCTGCTTGTTTGTCTGGTGTTTGAGCAGTTCTGTCCCCATGACCCAGTCCCGGTGATTTGATCTTTGGTGATAGTCTTGGTGATGATGTGTTTGGAACTACCATCCTTGGTGATGCCAAAGCTCTTGGTGATGCTAGTGGTTGATTTTGATCACCATGCACAAGCGAAGGATGAAACATCCTTGGTTGAAAGGGTCCTCCAAATGCAATGCCAAAGTTACCATGATGAGGAATCCCCTTAGATATGTCCATGCCAGGATGCACAAGACCAGGGATGGGCAACCCTTGAAGACCAGCTGCAGTTGGATCAGGAAACATGCCAGGCATTACTGGTCCAGGGCCTCTTATGACTGGGTGACCGTCAGGCCTTGGATTGAAATAAACCATGTGTCCATCAGGGTGGTAAGCTGCTGGCAGTCTCTGCTCAGTTGGAACATTGCGATCTCCAGGTTTGATGGGATCAACCTTTTCATCACCATGACCACTGGGTTTCTCCACAAAACCAGATGGATGAAGGAAGGCCCCAGGCACCTGTCCTTCAGCTGTTAGTAATTTACCTTCTTCATTGCCCCTATGCTTGGGCTCAATCTGAGTGAGACGGGCCCTCAAGACACTGGCATCGGGGTAAGAAGTGGCAGCAACCGACGTTGGTACTCTGCACTCATATTTAGAATTGATCATACCCTGCTGTCGTTTGGATGATGTTGGTGTTGGAACTGACACTAGTGTTGATGGCAGGTTTGGGTGCATGCCACTTCGGGTCACTCCAGGGACACTCGTATCTGGGGAGGTCTGTGACTCCGGCACTGAAGCCACTGTGTGTGGGCCGCTCTTCATACCCTCTGCCATTGCTGGGGACCTGTTACCATATGAATGTGTACCAACACCAATCAACTGACTGGTAATGGCAGGAGCTTCCCTGGATGCTGAAGCACTGCTTGTCCCTGTTGGTGTGATCATTGCAGGGATGATGCCTGGTTGAGACGTTATGACAGCTACTGGCTGCCCTGGGGGCATCTGTACAGTGGACAATGAAGATGCAGGTTTGTGGACCATGTTCTGTCGTTGATTCCTCATCAACGACTCCTTGAAATGTAGCTCTACTGCCTCCACCTGACTTTGGGTACTGGGGATATTCCTGATTTGCTGGGGATGCTGTTGCTGGGTAAACTGTGGCTGGTACTGTGCAGCCATCTTTTTATCATTCCTTTTCCTGGATGATAGTTTTCTTGAACCTGTCGTTGTGACAGGAGCCTGTGAGATGGGGTTTCTCATGTCCATGTGTGGGTGCTGTTTGGCATTAGCAGGATTATTATTGAGGGCAGCAACAACAGCTGGCATACTCACTGATGGTGCAAGAGCTGAGTTGTGGCATGGCATCATGCGTCCATTTCCTTGCTTGTTCTGCAAAGCTGTTGCCATGGTTGTCTGTGCTGCTGATACATTTGCCATCATCCGTACATGAGAGTCCGCAGCATACATCATCTGCTTCTCTGCTTGTGATATTGCAACAATGGGCAACAGACCAGCCAGAACACCACCAGTGTTTGGGAGACTCAGAGGCATTGGATGGTGGATGCTACCAGGGTCCTCAGATTTGGCCACCACTTTGCTATCAGTGGATGGGACAAGTTCTGCAACAGCACCTTTATGCATTGATTCAGCCTCTCCCTCTATTTTCTGCGGGAATACTTGGTTTTCAACTTTCTTGGCCTCCTCCACACCTCCGCTCTCCTGACCTTCCTCCTTGACTTTCAGATCTTTTGCTGATCCCCTTGAGTTGCTACGAGTACGTCCTCCTCCTCTTGCCCTTGATTTCTGCTTCCCCCTGTGTGCTGATGCCATCTTTGATGGTGACGCCTTGGTTGATGAAGGCCCTGGACTCTCCTGAAATTCATAGACATCCACAGAAGCATTTTTCCGTGACTGCCCTAACCTTGTTTGCTCTGCTCTCCCTGCCACAGAGGGTTCTTCCTCGTTGAAATCATAGACATCACCTTCTTGACTCCTCTCTTCGGTAGCACCATCACCACCTTTCTGTGGGAAGTCCTTCATACTGACTTTGGCATTCTCAGATTCAGAGGCACCCTCCAAATAACCTTCCTGTGTGGCATCTTTTCCAACAATGTTACCTTGCATGGTTGAGTCTGTCATCTGGTGACTCTTATTTTGCATGCCAGCACCTTCTCTTTCTTCCACTTCTTCCTTTACCATTACAGCTTGCCCTGAGGATACCATATGTTGCATTTGGTCCAATGTCTGACCATCCACCTTATTGCTTCCTCCACTGTGAGGAAGAGATGATGTTTCCACGATACAGGACTTTCCAGAAGGATGCCTCTTTTTGGTTTTATCCTCAGAACTACTTGGCGACAGCATTCCTGCCACTTGGACTTGGCCAGGGGTATCAACTTTCATTCCACGGAAATTGATCAATTTGATGTTGTCATTTACACCCACTATCTTCAAGGACATGTCATCGGCATTAATAGTTTGGAGCGGTGAAGTGTTTCCTTCATTTGGACAAAGATTTGAGTTAACCATAGGGGGTTTCATAAAGCGGTTATCAATGGGTGCTGTGGACTGATTGAACATAGGTGGCATACCTGGAGGAAACCCTGGCATGCTTGCAGGTATTCTGTAGAAGTTGTTCCCCATCCCGTCCATACCAGGATGCCAGTGCTGGTCGGGACTGAAGAAGACTTGTTGATTTTCGATCTTATGAATTGGTAAGCCACTTGGATTAACAACTGGTTCCATGCTTGCTGAAGTGGCTTGTTCTGTGATCCTCTCCATGTTCTTGTGGCTATCCATCGACAAGTCCCCATGGTAACTAGAAGAGGACGCACTTCTGTGACGACCAGACTTGTGACTGGTCTTCTGTTTTTTTCTTTTCCCTTCCCTGCTTTTGCTCTTCTTTCTTTTCTTTTTCTTCTCCTTGTCCACCTTCCTGCCCTCCCTTTTATTTCTTTTATCCCTGTGTTTCCTTTTCTTCTTCTTCTTTCCCTTGTGTGTGGGAGTTGTTGGCAACTTCTCTGGAAGCTCAAAGGGTGCTGGTATGTCTAGGGCTTCTGGCGCTATCACAAGACTATCATTGGCTTCGCTGGCAGTTTCTGTTGTAACCTCTACAGATGCTGTTTCCTCTGCACCTTCTAAATCTTCAGGCTTCAGTTCTTGACTGCAGTCTCCCAACTTCAATGGTGCTGGAACATCTTCCAATTTCACTTCTGAATTTTCTGAGACATTTACTTCAGGTAACCCAGAGTTAACTTTCTCCTCACTGATACCTGAACCCTCCGGTAAACTACTCTTTACTTCGTTCACATAACTACTACCCTTCAATGGAATTTCAACTGTAGCAGCCTCCAAAGAAATGCTGCCAGCTTCTTCTGGCTGGCTCGTGTCTTTCATCTCATTGAGGATCTCCTCAGACTTTACTAGTGGTGTTTCAGTCTTGACTCTCACTTCATCTTCAACTTTAACTGCAGGTTCTTGTGCAGTGACATTGGCAGCTGATGGTGACTCAGTCTTGGGGAGCTCCACCCCTGTCTTGACTTCATCACATATTTTGTCCTTCAGATCACCCTCTGTCTCCTCTTTCTCAGTCTTTACCAGCTCCTTTTCCATCTCCTCTTGATGGACAGAAGGAGATGGTATCTCAACTTTGGCAATTCCTGCATCTTCCTCAACCTCGTCCTTTATGCTACTGACCACTACCTCTGGAATCTTTACCTCTGAGGTACTTGACACCTCATCAGCATGAACAGCCTCAGGTATCTCTGGTGTGGATGGTCTGGGTGAAACAGGTCTAGGTGAGGGAAGTGTTGGTGATGGGGTGGGAGGTGCAGGAGGTGATGGTGCAGTAGGAGTGGCCTCTCCAAAGATCTCCTCTGCCAGTTCTCTCTGCCTCTGCTGTTCATCGATTTCAACAAGTTCTAGAGCAGCTGTAGCCTCAGCTGTTTCTTCGAACATGGCAGCTGCTTTTTCAGCATCAGTGCACTCATCCATCATTTCACTTGTCTCATTGCCTTCAGGCAGCTCATTTACTGGTGGTGGCTCAGACTTGAGGACCACCTCATCATCCTGTCTTTCTGGTATTTCAGGTTCCTTTGCCGTGATCCTATCTTCATCCTGCTTGACAGGCTCTACCGATTCTGAGCTCACTGTGATTTCTGGAACAATAGGTGCAGGTTCTTCAGGAGGAGGAGGAGGAGGAGGCTCCTTCTTGCCCTTCTTCGTCTGCCGATGTTTCCCTTTCTTCTTCTTCTGTTTCCCCTTTGTCACCTTAATGCTCACTGGGACAATCGGAGGCTCTTCTTCTTTTGTGACCTTTTCAACCACGACCTCTGTTTCATATTCTTGGACTGGAGGATTTTCCAAAGGATTGTCCAAATTATTGTCTATTCCATCATCATCTCGTTTAATTTCTGGTAAAGGTTCTGGTTCTGGCTTGGTTTCTTTAACCTCTTCCTCTAAAACTGGTATTGATGTTTCTATGTCAGTCTTACTTTCCACTTCCTCTGAGATATTGTCTTTCCAAGAATCCAACTCGGGCTCATCTTTTGAAAGTACTTGCTTTTCAACAAAGTCGTGACGAGATTTATTTTTCCCTTTTTTCGTCTTGTCTCGGGACTTCCCTGACTTCTTTGACTGTTTTCCCTTTGCAACTTTAACTTCAGGTTCGACAATTACATTGGTTTTTACTTCTTCCTCTGGCTCCCTAATGGGTTCTTCAAAGGTCTCCGATAAGGAGTCATCAAACCCATCTATTTTCTTTCCCCTCGAGTGCATTTTCTCCATCTCTGTCTCTCTCTTCTTTGCTTTGCTCTTACTGGCCGTCACCTCAACTATTTCTTCTGTCTCTTCCACTTTACTGGCTTTACTCTCCTTCCCCTCCTTTTTGCTTCTGCTTCTCCCACTTTTATCCTTCGTTCTACTTTCGGCTTTCACGTCTGTCTTCTTTGATGGACTGCTTTTCTTAGTATCTTGACCTTTCTTCACCTCTGTCAGCTCAATCACCTCATTTCTCTTTACTGCTTTTTCAACTTCTTTTGGCTCTTTCTCAACCTTTGACTTTTTGGTCTCTACAGACTTTTCTTTTTCAATCTTGTCTCTCCCAGATTTTTCAGGTATCTGCTTGCCTTTGCCCTTTAATGGTGACTGTTTGCGGCTGGGGGATTCCTCTGCTTCAGAAGACATCAGTGAAGAGGATGGTTTCTCATCAAAATCACTGTCAGACAAGGACTCCCTGTCAAACAGCTTTTGAAGGACTGGGTTTGGATTCCTTCTCTCTGTTGTCTCTTCTGAGTCAGATTCATCTGACGATGAAAATATCACATTCTTTTTCAAAGCTGGAGCCTTCTGGGTCTTTGATACGGCAGATGAAGCTGCTTGGTGGAAAAATTCAAATTCATCATCCTCCGATTCTGATGAATCAGATTCAGCATAAGAATCCATCAATGCTCGGACGCCTCCACCAAATCCTCCTGGGCCAAACCCAGTTCCATCACTGACCACTGGAGTACTAGAACTGCCTGAGAGCTTTTTAGACACCTTCTTTGCAGGAGTTGAAGATTTTTCTGGACTGACCTGGGGAGATTTTCCTTTTGGCTTGTCTTCACTCTTTGACCTCACTTTCAAAGTTTCTTTGACAGCTGGTTTCTTCATCTTCGAGTCTGATGAGTCAGCCTTTTGAAGCTTTTTGCTGGCCTTGGACTTGCTTCTATCAATCTTTTCCTTCTCAACTGGCCTTGTCTCACTGATCTTTTCCTCGCTTTTCTTCGGTAGACTTTTTTCAGATGATTTGGTATCTTTTGATTTTTCACTCACTTTTTCCAGCTTCCTCTTTTCTGCCACAACTGGCACTGCTCCTTTCTTGTCAGCTTTTTTCTCCAGAGGTTTCTTTTCTTCTGTCTTCTTCTCTGGTTTCTTTTCTTCCACTTTTTTCTCTACCTTCTTTTCAGACGTCTTCTTCGGTGTCTCCGAGACTTTCCTTTCTTCTACCTTCCGATCTTCCTTCTTTTCAGCTTTCTTCTCCTCCAGCTTTTTCTCTGTTACTTTCTTCTCATCCCCTTTCCTTTCAATCGCCTTTTTCTCATCTCCACGTTTCTCTGTCTTCTTTTCCTCAACCTTCTTTTCTCCCCCTCTTTTCTCCTCTCCCTTTTTCTCACTACTTTTCTTTTCTATAACCTTCTTCTCTGAGCCCCTTTTATCGTCTGCTTTTCCATCTTTGACAACTTTCTTCTCATCAGACTTCTTCACACTTTTCTTCTCTTCAGTTTTCTTTTCACTTTGCTTCTTATCATCAGATCGTCTTTCTACTTTTTTCTCCGTAACTATTTTCTTTTCATCTTTCTTTTCTACTTTTTTCTCTTCCTTCTTCCACTCTTTTACATCTTCCACTTTCCTTTCAGATACTTTCTCCTCGCCCTTCCTTGCTTCCTGTTTCTCAGTAGATTTCTTTTCCTCTTTCCTCTCAACAACATTCTTCTTCTCCACATGTTTCTTTTCCTCTACTTTCTTCTCCCCTCCCTTCTTATCATCTGCTTTCTTCTCAGCTGAAATTTTACGTTCTTCTTTCTTTTCAACTTTCTTTCCGCTGGACTTCAAGTTGGCTTTCTCTCTCATAACACTCTTTGATTTGACCATCTCACCAATTCCCTTACTAACCTCTTTTTTGACAGTAGAGACTTCCTTTTTCACTACAGGTGTCTTTTCTACTGTCTTCTTGGTGCCAACAGGCAACACAGCATTCTTGTCCGTCTTAGGTTTAGAACGAGGTTTCACAACAAACTTTTTAGTTCTTTCATTTGGAGTAAGTAGAAGCATGTTTGTTGGATGCTGAAACTTTGGTGCACTTGGCAAGGTGGAGTCTTCTGTTTTCCTTTCAGATGTGTCAACAGAGGCAATATGCATCTTCTTTGCTTCCCCTGAAACAGGACTTGGAGACCGTTTTCTCTTAGTACCCTGTTCATTCTCCTTACTACAAAAGTCATCCACATCTTCTACATCATCCACACTATCTGTTCTCTTTTTAAGAATGGACTTTAGCTTAGGTATCTCCTTGGTTATGGGCAAGGAAGGTGTGATCATACTGTCTTTGGTCACTTCTGCTGGTGTAGGCCTTTTCAATGCATGATCTACTGCACTCCTACCAATGTCAGGATCTTCCTTTCCACCATCTGCCTTTGCTGAGGAAGTCTCAGTAGTGGCTGCATCTTGATCTTTGTCAAGACTACTACCCAAAGATGCTGATGTCAAAGCACTCACCTGCTGCATGCCGGCAGCAGTACTATCAATTGACTTGGGTAGAGATAATAACTTGGACCCTGCTGCCATTCTCGGGTCACTGTTGGACCTGTTAAGCTTCATACTCTCTGAAGGACCAACATCCTCCGACTTTGACTTTGCTAGCAAAGAGCCTGATGCGGACATTGATGGCGCTACACCAACACGCAGCTTTGATTGGTCTGAATTTAAACGGGCCTCATCAAGGCTGAAAATACTATTCTGCTGCATACGATCTTGGAAATACTTGATCAATTCATCATTTGCAGCCTTTTTATCATTCCTGCTGTCCACATCCACACTGTTACGGTTTTTCTTCACAATCCGACACATTGAAAGCCTTTCGACTCTTGTTTTGGTCGAAAGTACTTCTCCGAGCCGGCCATCATTTGGCGTGCTTGGAGTACTTGGTGTGCTGGGTGTTACAGACAAGGATGGCGATCCATTGTTACTACCCATCAGAAGGAAGGTACGTTGTTCTCTTGATTCACCTGTACCGTCTATTGCCACAGGGAGGGTTGGGCTTGGTATTTGTCTTAGCCATGAGTTTACTTTCTCCTCTCCTGGTCTCACATTTGAACTTTTCTCATTGAAGGAAGAAAGGGTTGAAGTAGAGAGAGTGGTTTTCTCCTTCACATCTCGATCAGGAAATGTTGTCTTTTGACAATTTCTATTATCCAAGATGAATGAATTTGGTTTAGGATGCAGAGGTTCTCCTATCACCTTGGTCACATTTGCCTTGGCCAGGTCTACTTGAATGTCTTCCTTTGTCTTCAAAGGAGTTACTGCCGGGCTAAGATGAGGAGGAGCTGACGTCGGGGGTGATGCTGTGTTCCCGACTTTTGTTACTCCTGGCTTTGGAGAAAGCAATGGAAGTTGATCTGAGTCAATGCGTGTGTTTTCACTTTCCACAGTGTTGAGGCTTAAGGGATTACAGTACTGATCACTAACAATATTATTTAAGTCAGACAACAGGCTGCCAGCAGCCTTAGAGTCTGTTTTCAAGTCCACACCGCCTTCTGTTGGATGGTTCACGTCACTCCCAGATCCAAAAAAGATTGCATCTATCTGCTCTTTTCTTCCCGAAGGAGGAAAGATAATTGGATCCAGTGGAATCATTTTCCATTCCATCTCCTGGATCACTGTCCCAAGTTGTTCTTTCCTCTTTGAATTATGAGGTCTCCCTTTCTCATCCATTACTTTTGTTTTACCCTCCAGGACCTGCTGTCCATCCCCAGCCGAAGGATGCCTCTGCCTTGCTTGCTGCTTTACATCAAATGACTTGTTGCGAGTGTTCTCAACCTGTTTCCGATAAGTCAGTTTGGGATCAAGCTGAGGAGGCTTTTCAAAGGTGTCCACTGCGGTAGATTTAACAGAAGCATGTAAATTATCACTGCCCTGGGAGACTTGCAGGGCATTGGAATGTGCTGAGTGAGAGTTGAGAGGTTTTAGACCAAGCTCCTCTTCCGATCCGGGTGTCTCTTGGTCACTAGAGCTTGCTATACCTTCATCCATATCATTTGGTATATGGGGTATGCGACCCTTATGCCTTTTACGAGTTCTATCCTGAGAAAGATTAGAGTTATCTGGTATAGATTTCTTTGGTTTATTCAAAGCTGCTTGAGTTGTGCCCCCATCCGCAGCTGTTTCTGAGGAACAGGGCTGTTGCGGCTGCAGGCATCCGTCTGCAGCAGCTTCACTAGATTTCTCCCCTTTTTCATCGTCTGAATACAACTTTTGCCCTGGCATCCACCAAAAGCTATCAATTCGGTCATTATGTTTACAGGGAGGCCCTCCATTACTATTGTCACCAGGGTCTGGTGGTAACCCTTCTTTGTGGGACATATGTGAGTCCTCAACTGTTCTACTGTCTCCGAGAAAGGAACCAGCCTTTGGAATGTATTCTGAGTCTCTTATGTTCCCTTTGCCCAGCTTTGGCACTTTACCCGAAGAGGGAGGAAAGTACCTCTCCTTTCTTATCTTTTGAATGTCCACTGGGCTGTTATCACTAAATCTTTGCTTCCTTGCCTCCAATTTTTTCTGATGGTCTCCTACAGACGACGCATCGTTCATGCTATCAGCATTTGATTCTTCGTCTTTCCACCGTTTTCCACTGTCCACATCGTGTGGCAGGGAGGAGACAGTTTCAACATCATGTCCTTTCAAAGCCGGCTTGTCTATAACAAAATCACTCCGTGGACTTTTCTTATCTTTGAACTTATCTACCCATGAGTCTTTGTCTCCTTCCAAAGAGTCTCTTGTTCTATCCAAGTGAGAATCACCATGCAAACTGGGATCCCCCTTAGGCCTCTCCAAGTATGGACTAGAACTTTTATCTACTGGGAGCTTAGGTAGCACTTTTTTCTTCCTGTCAATTGGGTCCTCTTCTCGAGGAATGTCCAAAGCAAGTTTGGACTTTGTTTTTCTAAGCACATCTGTTTGATCAAGGGAGGAACCTCTCTCAGATCCACTGTTGCCATTTCTGTTTTTCCACGATGGCTCTTCGGGTAAACCTTCCTCAGACAATGGACTTCTGGGCATAGGGGTGGAGGACCCCTCTTTACTGTTTTGGACCATCAAAGAATTCCCTTTGCATTTTCTCTTTGGTGATGGGCTACGGCTCACTGGTCCCTCCTCTACACTCCCTACAGGGCTCACAGCGTCATCTGCTGGTTCCACACTCAAGCTTTTCTGTCGACCATCAACACTTCTGCATCAATAGAAGATAAAACATCCATATTTAGAAATATGGCATTGATTCTACATTTTACTATTTTCAACAATCTTAATAGACCTTGTGCACTGATGTCACGCGACATTTTGGAAGAAAACAACGAAGCACGTGGTATGCACGCAGCGGAATTCGCCACGTGCTGGTAGACTTACGCGCATATCTCATTTGGTTGACAAATCAGCCATCTGTATTTATTTGCAATGATGCACGCTCACCTCCAAACGAGGGGGCACTTTCTGCTCTGTGACGTCATAGTCATAGGGTCAATGTCTCTTTTTCTCTCCATTCCTACCTCTACCAACAAGCTGTATAACACACCACAAGCTTGTATATTCAGTAAAATATTTTTGCAGTACTTAAGATAATTTAATGGAATCTACAACCCTTATTTCTTAGCTTTTATGTGCACATGTAATCCACACTTAGAGTGTTAGAGTGTTAGAGGAGGTCTTCCAATTGAGGGCACCCCACGTAGTTCTTCTTACAGTCCAGAAATGGGGATTATCCCATTGTTACGACCATTTTATGATACTCAATTCAAGATAATCTTTGTTGTTACCAAGAAGACTTTTACATGCTGGCAGCTCATTAATTAGGTTGTTCACAGTTACGTCACTGGTTGGCATTGGTTAGCACAGAGCATGCGCAAGAACACGTGCATCTTAGGTGTTGTGCGTGTAAACGCTTGTGCCATTGCACGCCTAAAGTAGATGAATTGAAATCTAATTAACATTGTGACAACAGTGGCCCTATAAACTCTTTTACCGACACGCAGTGACGTCTTTGTTTGTAAACACTGAATGAGTCTATTAGATTAACAACAACCAAATGCAGACTCACCTATCCCTACAGGATGGACTTGAGCTACGGCTTCTGTCTCTATACTGTTCTTTCGTCCTCTCCTTTTGATGGTACCCATATTCTAGTAACTCCTGCTGGTAATCGTCACCATCATAGCTACTACTCCTAATGGAGGAGTACTCTTTGCTGTACTGTCTTTCATGGTAACCCTCTTCCCTACTGGGGTAGGAATACCTATCCTCATAACTTCCACTGCTGTACTTTGTGAAACTACCACCACTGGACTGGGCTCGAGGTGCCCTCCTGGGCTCAAAGGGGGTGCTGGAGTTGTAACTGCTTCTGTAGTCACCGCTGAAATATAACATGAAAGATGGTGTTAGATTTTATCTTAAAAGACACAGTTGCATTCAGTTGCTCCAATTTGGCATAACTGCTAAAAACTTTTTAACTTTCAACGACAATAGGAAAACTTAACATTTGTCTTATACATCCTCTTTGGATTATAAGACTTGCCTTTGTGATTTGGGAATGCACACCAGATGATTTTGAAAGATGCAACAGTCAAAATGAGTTACAAGGTGCAGAGGTGGATAGTATGAATGAAAGCATAAGAACTAAACAGGTCACACTGAGTGGACATTGGTGGGCACAGGGCACAGATCCCTTTCCTTCCAAAAGAAACACTTTCCTGTGACAACTTTGCTACTTTGTTACAAATGTGTGGTATGTTTTTCTAATAGAGCCCTACCTGGATTTCTTGAAATTCCTCTCTGGGTATGTAGGACAACTTGGTGAAGTCTCTCCACTGTGATTGTAGTAGGCGGCCTGACCGGTCTGCTCCATTCTGTCATAGAAGTGGTTCTGACATTCACGACTAGCAAAATCAACCTAATTGAAGAAAAGGGTCATGAAAACTTCATTCTGAACTTAACAGATTTTTATGTTACAAGACTGTGAGAGATCGCACATTTAGGAGAAATCTATGTATACTTGGGACTTACAATTTCATGTTGATTGGTCAAACAATTTAAGGATATATGTGGACATTTCACCAAAACAGCCATTTTACTCAACAGTGATAAATTGAGATCCCCTATTGAAAAATGAACTGCAAACATTTAAATACCTCTAACCGTTCGAAAGATGTCAAAGTTTTTTCATTACCTATATAATCTTAATGATGAAAAGTTTGGCACAGTTTGTACTTTCTGCTAATTTCTTAATTTTTTATTATTTTCTTAGTTTCTAGTTCAGTGTGTGTTAATGTGGACATTTGCCAAGCAGTTAACAGCCCCTTCCAAAACACCCCAAGGTATATACTAACATTACAACTGTCCACAGAATGAAGTTTAAACAAATACATAACACTTGCTGTATTTTCCAAGTCCCTCCTATGTCACCCACTTCTTTATGTAGTTCATGCTTATGCATGATGTAAGTGAAAAAACAGTATTAGAGTGATCAACATCTGATGGATTTTGCTGGGAATTTTGGCTATTTTACTGGTTTAATGCTTACTTTTTACATCAATTAGGCAGGTATGACATTTGCATATCTTGCCACCAGTAAATTTTTGCTAAAGCCGAATGCACACGGTCAACAGAAATGGGAAACAAAAAACAAGTTTTCGCGCTGACGTCAGTGCGCATTGGACGAAAACCAAAATTAGCATAACACACGTTTAGTTTAACACTTGTTTTGCGAATCAAGCAGTGTTTGTTTCCCGAAACATTGTTTCGCAAAATCATGAAACCTGTTTTCTGCCTCGTGTTTCGCATTTTCTGTCGTCAGTGTGCGTTCTGCTTTAGTTTTGATTCACTGTTATTCTGTTCTCTCTACAAAAAGGAGAACTGTGACAGCTCTTCAGTGAAAACCCTGCCTTAGTATTCACCTTACCTAGATTCATAGAGAATACTGCCATATAATCCAGTCACACTGCTATCCAAGGCATAAAACATGAAATACTTTTGTATGCATGCAAGTGTAGAGATTTCTTTAAAGTTCTCAGAAAGAGAGGATGACCTAGAATGTGCATTGGCAAGATTTGAACACATTAGAACTTTACCCTTCACGTTCCTAGTAGACTGATTTGCAAATTTTTGCTGACAAACATTTGAAATTATACCAGTAATGTACCATCCCAATTCTTCACCCACTTTTTCAAACCCGGCACATTATTCAATTAACATTTTTCACATTATCGATTTACTAAAATGTTTGCATGTTTCCAGTTTGCATTGTTACATAGTTAGGTACAAGATTTGTGTAACTACGGTACTATCATACTGATTACCTAGATCTCACAGTCACGTGCAAAGGTGCAGCTGTCTTTAGTCTATGAAATTATCATAAATAGTATGGAAACACCTGCCTCAAACCAAACAACTGTGATAACAACTTCTCTTTTCAACTCTTGTTCTCTGCCTTAGAATCTGCTTGGTCTTTTCTGAAAATTTTGCTCTCTCTGTCCTAAGATTTCTCCTTGCTACTCTTCCATGGAATTGTTTACTCCCAATCCACGGCTAGTGATAGATGTGAAACTCAAGGCAGGCACAGCTTCAAGGCTAAGCACAAATCCTTAGAGTTGTTCACAAAGGCGGAGACTACAAAACTTACCTTTGGCCGTCGACCCATAATGCTCCCAATCTTCAAGTCTTGCACAGCCTTTTGGGAGTCATCAATGTTAATGAAAAACACAAGAGCCATGTTGGTTCTCCTGTCATGAACCACCCTGGTGACTTCCCCAAATCGTAAGCCACAGAACTGCATGAGGTATTTTTCGGTGACTTTTTGTGACAGATTGTCCAGCCAGACACAATTCGTTGCCATGCTCTTGCCAAAGCCCAACTGGTGAAGAAACGAAAAAAGATTTCAAGTAAAAAAGTGGGTCTTCTTCATTTCTGTTCTTGTTCAAATTAGTATTTTCTCATTAAATTTTGATGCCAAATAACCAGTTACTTTAGATACTTAATGAAACCCTCTCTTATTTGGTTTTTCATAGATTTTCATTTACCAAAAGAAACATGGAAAATGTGTGGAAGCCCCGACAACAAAATTTTATTAAATTCCCAAGTTTTAACTACCGGACTTTCATTTAAGGATTTTATTATTAGATTTTTTCTAAGTTGAGGTCATATTTCAATTGTGTTGGGAATACTAAGAGCCAATGGCATAAAACAAAGGAATGGGATAAGGAAGGGGAGAGGGGGAGGGGACATGACAAGGGTTAGGGAGTGAAGGGGGTGCAAAAATGAAAGAATTTAACTGGTTCTTTTTAAGGTCAAAGAATCTTTCCACATAATTAATATCAAGGTGGGTGAATAATTTGATAAGTCTTACTTCATGTATTACTACTACCTACCACATAATAAGTAACTAAGGCATAACTTTTACTTCAGAACCTGAAAGGGATCCAGAAATAAGTTTTTTGAAGTGTTCTTACCATTATAAGTCAGGCATAGGAAAGGGGGAGGTGTTGGAGATTGAGGGAGACTGGGGAGGAGGGGGGAGGTAAAGTTCTCCCAGTCAAAAATGTTGTAGGGTAGAAGTATGCTTTTGTCCTACTCAATTCAAGGATGTAAACCCTGTGTTTGTTCCCTCTGCAAAAAGTGTCAAAAATTTGCCGAAAGTTTCCTTAACATTTGCTCAAAATGTCGCACCAAATGGCATCTAAGTACTCTAAAATATTCAAAAATTTTCCAAAATAGAGAAAGACACTTCCTTTCTTTCCATCCCTCCACAGGACAGCAAATTGAAACATTCAACCCTCCCTTTAACCCCCTACCCCCTCCCCAGTAAAGAACAGCATCCTATGATTTAAGTTAACATTCAATTGAGCAAGAGTTCATTACTAGAGAAGAGGTTGAATCCTTGAAAACTTGTTTCAAATCCTCCTTTCTTTCATTATATATATGCATTCATTCAATGTTACCACACACCAGTAAGTGAAATGGATAAATCTAAAGGGTATCTTAACAACATTGAATATTATTCCATTCCTTGTGACAAAGGAAATTTGAGAGGAATTTTCCTCAGAACACTTATCGGGCTACTTTACTCAGATGACCCTTGCATACACTCCTAACTTGTACACAATGGTACCATTGTTATCCTATACCAAAGACACACTTGGTATAATTGAGCCTACCCTCAAGTCAATATTAACTCAAGTCATTGCCCTCCATATCGAGTGCATTTTGATATTCGCACACAGACATTAATCAGTACAAAGGTGGAAAGAGACTACACAATTATGTAATCTTAACATTTCCTCCATTCTGGTGAAGTTAGGTACATGCTGGGAGAATGCTAGATGAGGTAGAAATATCAGCATTATTATTGCTCCACAGGGAGACAATGTTGATCCACAGCATGCACTGGGGTGCTTTTACAGGTAACACAAATCTCATCTAACCCTAACCCTAAGGAAATCACATTGCCAGTAAATTAAGAAGTTCAGTGATACTAGGATAGTTACCCTTGCTTCGCACTCTGATGAGTCCCAAGTATGTCTCCCACATGTGATACGGACAATACACAAAGACAGAAGTGCCACTGACCTCAAATCGCAGTTCATCCTTGAGCATTTAAATGACAAGCTTTGACCACATGCTCAGGGACAGCTCTTTTCGCCCCCCCAGCAGCCTACTCCTCATGAGTTCATGACTGATGTTTGTGCAAACACCATTTATCAATGCCATCTGCATAAACAGTCATGAAATTTTGACATCATGTAAGTATAACCATTCCCCCACCATTTTACTCTTTTCAAACTAAAAAAATCTCTTTGAAATAGGTGTACCACTCTTCTTTTTTATACTAATGGTAACTGCCTGAAACATTTTTTACCATAAGAGTATCTTGTGCCCAACCGATGCACTAAATGTAAAGTGGTTCAGACTTTGTAATCAGAAGACAATCAACTTCACACAACTTAAATTTTGTAACTTTATGTTCAAAACAAAATATGATGACAATTTCAACTAGTTTTTACTCAAATCACTGTTAGTAAGTTTTTCTTCACCCAGAAGAGAATTTGATGGTAGGCTTTTCAGTTTATCCTGAAGGGCTGTATTTTCTTTACTCTTACTAAAAAATTGAGGTCAAAGGTTACACTGATAACACCACTCAGTTTCCCTGTGGCACTAAGCAGAAATAGTGTCTTACAGTAATGAATGTTTTTTTTTCTCCCTGCCAGTATTGTTGGGATATATGACAGACAAGTATCAGGGTGGCCATATTGGTGTTTTTAACCCCAAAAGCACTGAACTTGGCATTTTTTCGATGGTGTTGACATGCAGAATTTTAAAACACACACTTAACAGCATTTTAGCATAATTTTGGCATTTTTTCTCAGTTGACTATCAATTTTCCTTAAATATGCATGTTTTTCCACAATATCTGTCGAAAACTGTAGCGTAATGCACAATTTGTGTCCCAAAATTCACACTACAAGCATAAATGGATGTAATAGCTCACTTGGTGTTCGTAAATAAGCAGGGATATTTTATTACATATGATTTTTACGCAACTGGAGTTTTAATGGCAACTAATTTTCATTTGGCATTTTTTGACCATATTGAATGCCAAATTTGGTCAGTTGCATCACAGAAAATCTGGCAACCCTGACAAGTATAACCCTCTAAGAAAAACAACTGAACAGAAGTTGGAGAGTTCATCAGAACGAAGAAGCTAGTAAAGCCCTCTTCACTCTGTAAACTTGCAAGAACATTGCCAAGCATTTCCCACTGATGGTAGGCATGTATGGGGATGAAGACATTTGTCTTCACCTCCAGTACCTGGTTATTCATGTGATTGTCCTTCGTGGCAATTCTATCTCATAATTGGTCGCACCAAAACATCACTTGGAGACAAGTGAGTTTAAGTTGAATTTTTCGAACTCTTTAATCACATCCTACCATACTGTGCTTAGCATGAAGTGTCTGAGTAAAAGCAGTTTTTTCAGTCTTCTTTTACGAGATTACATCACATTGCACCTAGTGTGAGAGGACCTTAAAGGAAGGGTCTAAGCAAGAAACAAATTTTCATACGTGAAAGAGGAACTAAATCCACACAATTTGATAAAACTTCCATTCATATAGGACATGTAGAACTAGAGATATCAGCAAATTAAGTTACAACATTTGTGACTTAAAGTAAGTTTGAAGCAAGCAGGAGTTATATCACTTCCTCACATTGATCAGAAATGGTTTGTTTCCTTTGTCATTTGAGTCTGTTGTGTTGATCTTAAAATTAAGAGGGATAGGAGCTCCCCATAGGGAATTTGAAGTTTGCAAAATTCCCATGCCTCTCATGCATTCACATTCTGATAACATGGGATTATGGAGGAGATCATTGGCTGTAAAGTTTAAGGAAAAACAAAAGAGTGCTCATTGATGTGAGGTTATGATGTCATATGTGCTTGCTTCAAGTTTACTTTGTGTTGAAAATGTGACAACTTTAGCTGCTAATATCTTGAGAACCACACACCAGATTTCAATGCAAATTTCACCAGAATGGAGAATAAGTACCCCCCTAACATATCAAAACTTGATTTGAGCTGAAACCCTTCTTAAAAAAATGCACAGCGTAGAAAAAAAACACGAAAAGTTTCACTGTGAACTGGGAAGCTAAATTGCTCAGGTCTCGAAAAACAGCCATGTTCCACACTAATCAAATGTCTGCCAAACATTCCACCTATCACTCTTTAAACCCACCTCCCAAAATGTTATTATCTTCATCACGAACGTTTAAATTCAGCCACTTTTCTTAGCACTGAATCAATCGCTCACAAAAGATGAATTTTTTTTTTGTTCCACCCCATAAAAACAACATTCGAGACCTGAGGGAGTGTCAGGCAATGGCCTACTTCCCGAAGAAGTTCACTTCAATTTTTCTTTGTCTAAAAACTATTTGGTCAGGAATTTTTTCGAGGCTTGAGAAAGCTGTCTCAACTTGCTTCCAATCCCCTACCTTCACCTTATTTTTGCCGACATATTCCCCGTCAAGCTTCTTCCTAGCTCGCACGACGCTGTCAATATCTGAGAACTGGAGAAAGGCAAAAGGCTGGGCCCCAGCTGGCTTTTTGATTTCAATGTGCTGCAGAGGAAGAAAAGATTTAAAGAGATGAAGATTGGAATGAGAGAGGCAGGCAGGGACACCTGGAGAAAAGTGGAAAAATAACTGATGCATGGAATTCGACTGGTTGTGATTTGGCTTGTGACCCTGATTGTAGAAGTTAACTTCAAAAAACAGAAGATTCCAGTCATTAAACATGTAAAACTAAAGAACTAATGCTTTGTTAAATAACAGACTGCTATTCCACGGTTGTTTGTAAAACGCAGTAATAGCGCCAAGGGTGAAATTAAGGTTAGCTGAACCAGGAGTGAATTTCAGTCAAAAAGTGTCTCCTGGTTCCCTGGTTTTTGGTGCAACCAGGAGACACTTTGTGTTTACCAGGAGACAGTAACCAGCTACAATGATGTACCCATATTAGGGACTTCCAGGATGACTTTCTGTTAAAAAAAGTGGCGCATGGTAGCTTTGTTTTTACGGTCAACAGGCGCTGTTTAGTTGGAAACGAGTGCCCACAAGTGCCTTGCCCCCAGTTAATTTCACCCTTGGTAATGGCCAATACTACAGAACAATGCAGTGTAAGCAAAATAGCATGCAACCCTGAAGCTGCTTCCACATCACACAGCAAATTATCTGCAACATACCACAATTTCGCCAAATTTGTGGAAGGCCTCATTGAGGTCCTCTCGAGTAACAGATCTGTCCAGGTTGCCTACAAACAATGTCCTGGTCGCTCTAGGATGAAATTCGTCTAGCTCTTTCTCAAAGTACTTGACTTCACTGTCATCCACTCCGAGATCTGTAGGGAAAAGGATGATTTAAACATTTAATGTTTAATATGGTTATCATGGTTATATGATTTTTGCAGGCCATAATGGTATACAAATAGGAGGTAAGGAGATGCAAAATGGACTAAAAAAGTCAAAATCTTGCATGAATTCCAATGTTCAGTAGCTTTTAAAGAGCCTGTGTAATAGAGTGCCTGATGTGGTCTATGATATTGCTGAAATATATCAGAAACACAAAATATACAAATTTGGCTGGTCAATTGCCGCATATGTGGCCCCCAGGGACTTTTCAAACCGTAAAATCCCGTCCCCATTCACCAGTCAGTTGAAAAAAGCAGATGATGTCATCGCAGGGACGTCAAAGCCAAAGGTGGAATCTTTGTTACACAATCATGTTGACTATCAATGCGCTACAAACTGCAGACAACGAAAAATGGCATCCGTTTCTGAAGAAATAAGAGTTGGATTTTTCTGCATCTTCTTCAAGTTTAGTTGAAGAAGAAATTCTGCAGTACAAGGGCCTTGAAGAAAGGAGAGATGAAGAGCCAGAGCAAGAAGAGCAAGAAGAAGCAAGAGCCAGCGCAAGAAGTCAACTTTACCAGCTTGAGCCTTTGGCTGATGAAGCCAAGCGGCTCGAGCCAGTGCCTGCACCTGGCGATAGCGGCGAGCGTGCTCCTAGAGCAGTTCACCTAGATAATATAGCCTAGTAAGGTTTTGCACTGTAACTGGTTATAGTTTCACACTTTCTATAGTTTCACACATCAGAGAAACTACGGAGAGCTAAAAATTACCGCATATTACGAGGAAAAATTCCTACATATATTCACCGAAAGTTGTAAGTCACATCTTGCTTCAGACTGCCACCGGCAGACTGAACCAATTGGTTGGAAACTGGGCCGTTAAACCTCATCTAACTAACTTCAGACTGCCACCGAAAGATGCCTTGTTTCCCTATCGCTCGTAATCGTTTTTACATTAGTAGTAACGGTTGCCAGCCAAGTCGCCCCACAATGAAGTCGGCCCTCACAGTCTCAGTCTGTACATAGTATCTTGACCTATGCCTTGGTGATACGCAATGGAGTAGAGAAAACAAGCCAGTGAGCCACAACTGGAAAAAAGGCCGTGGCCGGCCCGACTTAAACCATTTGGTTACAAACTGAGCTGTAAAACCTCATCTAACTAACTACAGTACGTACATGAACAAATTGAAGAATTCAATCACCGGGATCTAATTAATGCTCGTGGTTAACTCTGCATTGACTGACTATGAATGCAACACAGTTAATCAGTGTTCACAAGATTATACACAATGGAGTATGTGTTCCTGTGATGAGGTTATTCCAGAAGTGGATGTACTTTCACTTTTGAAGGAGTTTGGGGTGCCGGTGGCCAGTTTCTTTTTGTAATTTCTCCTGACTAGAGCAGTATTTTTCACCATTGAGGTTATTTTAGACATTAGATTGGCTGGAAGAATTTTATCAGGTGGCTGTTACTTCTCATTTCATAAGCTCTTTAAGTAAAGCATTGCCACATTACTAGAAAAGGATGGATTCATTAATATGCATGCAGAAAAAAGGAAAGGGCTAATTTTAATTGTAGTCACAGAGTTTTCACTTCTCAGAAAGGATGAGCCTGAGTAATAAACACTGGGGTATGTGTAATCTCACCTAGACTGCCAGAGGCTCACTCCACAGTAAACAGGGTTGTTAACAAGTTGTAACAGAGCATAGTACAGCCCTGTATTAGTAACTAATCATTTTGTTCTTTATCAGTTCCCCAAAACTCACACTTACCTGCACCATCCCAAACTGACAGCGCCATCTCACAACCAAAGAAAGAATTGCCCCTAGAAGCTTCCATAGCTTTCTCCATGTCCTCCGCTCTGTGGATGAAGTAGAGAGACACATGTGAAAAAGAGAGAACATCCTGAATAAACAAATTTACTGGTTTGTCAATCTGTGGACCACATTACCACTCACAGCAGCATCTCACAATAGCTGGATGGTGCTTCTTTTCACATTATAGAGACACACTTGTTTATTTAATCACTGATACTCTCTCTGCATCTCTCATGCAAATAATAGATGTAGCAAGGGGTAAATAAGACTGCAAAGTGAATTTGTTTTAATACTTAATCATTGATACTCCCTCATCTGATAGCAACCTGAGGAATCCAGGACAAGTCTGACAGTACATATTCCAAATGCATTGGTCCATCCACCTTGGCAACATTGCTACATAAATCCATCCACAGAGGAGTGCTTCTCTCACTTTGTCAAAATCAGATTAATCCATATAATAAATCCAACAGGCTTTTATAATCCACAAAGTAGATCCACAAAAATCCATACTCGCAGAGAATAGTTGAATCAACAAAGATACATGTCACTGTGTTTGCATCGTGTTTTAAAAACAAGACTGGTTTACATAAATGTCACACATTGGAGTAATCCAAGTAATAGCATATCCATTTATATGAGAGGTGTGATAATGAGTTAAGTTTCCTTCCATATTCCAAGTAAGGTCATCCATTCTCAAGGGTTGGCGGTTTCATCTACCACACATTAAAAGCGTAAATGACATTTACAGCACAGACTCACACCTGCTCCTGGCCAATAAAGTATCAACTTTAAGGCTGCTATTACACCACGGGTTTGTAATGCTCAAATATGACACGGCTGGTCTAAACCTGGAATTAATCCCCAACAACTGTTATTTATGAGGATATTCACAATTAATTAAATGTATCCCTCACTACTTCTATCATGCTTAACATGACATGCAGCAGAGAGTGACATTAATACAATTAAGCAAACAGGATGCAAAACAATACACACCCATGTTTCCTGTGTTCTTTATCCCTTGGTTACATCAACAATCAACTATCAACATCAACAACCATTTTACTATTTTCTGTATGATTTATCAATTTATAATCGTAAAAATTTCAATACTCCGTAGATGCCTAGTTAAGAGAGAAAGAGAGATATATACATTACGTGGAGCAAACATGTTTACATCTTGACACACTTTCATCAAGAATTCATCCATCAGACATCATAATGCCAACGGATCTTCCACTCCCTTTAATTACTACCATAAACTGGGTGTGGCACAATACTCTTCTTTTCTTTTGTTGTAAAAACAGCATAATTGTAGTCCGTAAACAACTATCTCGTTAAAATTGAGTAAAAGCTTGTAGTCTCCATGCGAGTCTCCACCTAGGACCATTTATAAATTCAGACTGTAGTCAGTGAGGGTTTCCTGTTTTGGGTAACCTAATATTTAGTGAACCCATTCAGAAATATCACTCCATTTTGCCCAACAAATACTTTCATCATTTCTTCCTTTCAAAGTAGACTTGTTCTTCAAAATAAAGTCACACTTCAATTGTCATGGTTTTCCATTCATATCTACTACATGGCCTTTCCCTTTGAACCCAAAAAAGCTTCCTTAAAGGCATTTTCCAGTGGCTTTTCACAAGGGTGTCAGGTAAAAGAGAAAAAGATCCAGTCCATGTCTTTCAAACCCAGTAGCAATACTCTTTTCCTAACACAAGGTATCTCATGTTAAAGAGTTTTTTTTTTTTTTTTTCAAAAAATACCTCCAGTTCTCATCAAGGTCACAGAATGTTATGTAAAGTGCCCTAATTGCCTCAGATTCCTTTTGTTTTTCTTTATAATTTAATTTCCTGTTCTTCCTTGAAATTTGGTACCATTGGAATGTTTGAATATATTTTCATGTATATTTAGAACAAATCTACACCATATGTAGGCATAACAAAAAAAATTGCTAAATATTCCCTACAGCTGCAATGTCATAAAGAAATTTAATTTTATGTCAACTTAATGTGCTGCAATGACATCACAGATTTCCCATAATGCACTTCATCTTGCGAACAACTTGCATTTCTTTGAAAATTAGTATCTTTCAAATGCTACAAGCAATTGAGATGCAGTTTTCACCTAAGAGAGAAAAATTTTCTGCATTTTTTTCACTCATTGCATTTTGTCTCTGGCAAATACCTTTAAGCTGCCTCTAGCTGAAGATGCCATAATATACCCCATTTCTAAACCAGTCCTAGAGTAGATAGTCACAGTCCCAGATATGGGGGCTGTTAATGATGGGCATTGAGGGTGCGGTGTCAAAATTACTTCGCATGGTGCGCTACGCGCTAGATTTATGCAAAGTAGATCTAGCAAGCGGTAAGTATGCTCTGCGACATGAATCTTACCTTTTGAAGAACACAATCCCCTTCCTGTCCTCCCCCACCCCCTGAACAGTCACCGCTGTCACCTGGCCATACTTTTTGAATTCATGAAATAACCCGTCTTTGATGCTTGAATCTAGGGAGAAAATAAAAAGAAAGTTCACAATTATGAAGACATTTACCACAATTGATAATGCTCATGATATGGAAAAAGCTTGGTTATAATCTGTCACATGCAGGTGACCTTCCATAAATACAATGCTCTAAACATGAGACCAGTTTTTTTTTTTAATATTCCAACCACAAAACCACATGAATATTAAATTGTTCTGCATGACTCAGCAAATATTGCAAGGTGTTTTTTAAAATATTTTACTTTCAAATCACTCACTACAGTGCATGTTCCTTCAACAGCTGACTATAATGGGCAAGAAAGAAAAAAAAAAAAGCCGAACTCAGAGATGTACCTATGCCAGGTGGCACTAGGCAATGACAACACCTGCTACTCAAGGATAACATCCAGCACTAATGAAAATACCCAAAGTTACCCAGCAATGGACCATTTTCCAAATAGCAATTACAAAGCACTATGGGATAGAGTTTTGGTATGCGTTATTTTTGTCAACGGCATTTTACTTGGTTAAAAATGTCGCTTACGAAAAGTGTGTCCCACAATCCTTTGTTGTTCCTACTTGGAAAAGGGCCTGTACAAGTTGTATCATTTTCAATAGACTACAGCATCAACTCTCCATAACATTAAAACTCATTTAGATGACACAAACTGACTTTTGCATTACTTTGCATTAAGCAGCTTGAAAGAGTGGTTTTGTTTTCTTCCCAAAGTTGAGAGTACACCCCCTCCCTTTTCCCTTAAATCCCTTCCCTCCCCATGGCTTCAAAATTTACTGCCACTCATAATAAAAGTGGCTCATCCCTGCAAAATTGAGCCTGAAATATATTACAACCACTATCATTCCTCTCAATCACCTATTGCCTACCTATTGTTTCCCTCCCTCTTCCCTCTTCCCT
>WURT03000020.1:590833-602636 GCA_009936505.3 Holothuria glaberrima
TAAAGAAGCACTCGAGTTAGGAAAAGAGTATTGCTATGGGTTTTGGAGGGCACAAATTGAAAAATTTTTCTCTTTCACATGAGACCCTTGTGAAATGCCACTGGAAATTGCCTTCAAGATTCTGATTCAATTATTGCTAGCACACACTGGCACATTCAAACACTGACCTAGGCTATTTTCTTCATACATTTATCTTGTCATTCAACCAAAAGCAAGCACAATCACTAATAACACCAAACAGTGTTACTTCGTGTGACATGAACCATGTGTATCCAATAGACACTTCCTCCAATCAAAGACAAAATTAAAGATATTTGAATAACAAAGTAAAAAAGCATCAGTTTATGTAGACCTTAAGAACCCTACATGCATTTAATTACCTCCCACTTCACAGTTTCATATTAAAAAAGATAACCGCTGTCTATAGCCAGAAGTCTACATCACTGCAAACTTTAAAGATATAAATGCTATTTTACATGATAAATATCTTTTGCAGCCCCAAGTCAAAAACATTGAGATGACAACAGAGCCTCCCACACATTATGCACTAGTAAGCTGTAATTAATATGGGTTTAGCATAGCACTAGGTGGAAACAGGATACACCTACTATATACACAGTACATTTTCATAGCAATGTAGTACAAATACCCTTTCAATTTTCAAATGGGCACTGCTTATCTTTAGACTAGGGAATCCCCCAGATGAAATCCAAAACAGCAACACTAGTTTTCTTCATACAAAAAAAAATACAGTATCACACTCAACTATGTAGGCAACAGTTTACATGTATAAACATAGTGACCCAATACACTGAGCTGAACACAAGGATTTGCAGTGATGCAATGCATGCTGGGAAGTTTGACTTTCACAGACATATACTCGTCACGCCAAAGTATATTTTTAGTGTGGGGTTATCAAAATTCTGAGTTGGTTACTGCTCTTTGATTGACAGCAAAATTTGAAAATTCAAAAGATGCAAAGCAGCTCACATTCCACACAATGCAGAGAGAAAGCTTAGATTACATATAGTCTTGTATGCTTACTAGGACATGGCCTTAGGCAATAAAATAGGTTTGTGTCTGCACAAGGAGGAGCTTAACACAGTTACGGGAGGAGATACTAGTTGCATAGTTGCGGGAATTGGAAATGACTGGGATGATGAGATTTGCCCTTTAAAAGAAAGTGGGCAAGTGTGGCATAACACATCAACAGCATTTAAATGTTGCTTGCCTAAAGATCAACAGGAAGGACTATTCAAAAGATACAGTAGTAATATATTGCTACAGAAGTGAAAGCCTGTGCGGCCCTGTAATATTGTCCTAAGACATCACATACTGTAAGTGTACCAGTTTAACAAGACAAAAAGGGAGCAAAGTACAAAAAGCAGTCCTAAACCTAAAGGCCTGTCTACAAGAGCAACATTTGCAAAACATTCCCAAAATACTTCCAAAACATCCACTGGCAACAAATCCAAAAACATGCTTGTTTTCGGTTTGTTTCACAGTGTAGACAGGGTATACGGCATGTTTTGAAAATGTTGAAGAAGAAATGCCAAGTCAATCCTTTTCAAAACATTTTCAAAATGTTTTCAAATTGTTGTTACCCCATCTACACTGTGTAACAAACCGAAAACAAGTGTGTTTTGGGTTTGTTGCAAGTGAAGTGTTTTGAGAATGTTTTACAAATGTTGACGGTGTATACAGGCCTTAAGAGTTCCAAACATCTTTACAGCCTCAAGTCAGTTTGTGTCAGTTGGTGCAATGATCCTCAAATATTACCATAAAGACTGAAGTGTCATTTTCACTTTCTTCCATTTACCAGGGAGTTGCCATTTGGACCTGCATCTACATATTGACCACACAGGTTTGTCACTGTTGTCTTTCACTCACACCCAACATAGCCTAGATACAAAACCAGTCAGCAGAGCACAACTCCCTCTCAGGATCACTTTTCAAGCCCTCTCTCTACCTATTTCAGCAAAACAACCCTAGAGGTGATGTTCCCAGTGCACAGAAAGGGTTGGACTTCCCAGTGCACAGAATACTGTGTGTTGATCAGCAAATACACTTCTTTGAAATTTCATCTGTTGGAATTTCTCAAATTCTACACACCTGGTAAGCTTCCTTCCCTGATGATCCTCTCATCCATCTTTCCAACATACTCAATTCCCTGGATGAAAACACCACAATCACTCACAACCCTGCGGTTTTGCATCAGACTAATGTTACCACCCCCAGAGGAGAAGAAAAGGATTATCTGTCAGTGACCTGCCCTTGGATTGGCCCTCTGCAACTTCCCAAGACAGGACAAGGTCAGGTTAGAGATTGAAGGGCAAAGTCTGTTTTCCATTCTGAGGCAAAACTATCCCACCATTCTGGGCAGGATAAGTTTCCCCACTGGCTCACATGTCTTCCAAAACATTCCTTTCTTCTCTCAGTATGACTGGAAAGCAAAACCATAAAGAGGCACTGGGATGACAAGGGTCACCTGTCTAGGATTTAGTAAATATGATGGGTCTAGAGGATGAGACAGACTTGTCCTTTCAGACTCTTGCTGCAGTAGGGAGGTGTGCCTGACAAGGAAATGCTGTCTTTGAGCTTGAAAACTGTTTTAGCTTCTCAGAGCATCTAGGCCTATATGTTCCTCAATGGGAAATGGGTTTCCATATGAATTTTTTAAAGTTTGAATTTACTCCACTGATGGGAAAATGCAGTCACTCTGATTTGAATAAGAGTACTCTGGTATCCTAATTCATGAATGGCTGTTTAAGTCATGTGACAATGATTTTGTTACTGGAAAAAGCTCAAAGCAAGTCATAATACAATATAGTAAATAAGTAAGCACACTTAGCGTAAAATCCCGTCAGAAAACTGGAAAAACACTAAGGATACAAGACCCAGAAACCTCCGATGTGCAAGCTTTACAGCGGAAGGAGAATTAGGGCGAGCTGTCGGCCAAGATGGTGGACATAGGGGGCGTGGTGTCAGAACTACTCTGAGTTGCGTGCAGCGCACGAGAATAATGCAAATAAGATGTAGCAAGGGGTCAGCAATGTGAATTTATTCAATTCATACAGAATTAAAGTAATACCTTTAATATAAAAAATGTTTGTTTGGATAATCATTAAAGACATTTGTGAAGGAAATAAGACAAAATTTCCAAACAACAGACTAGTCTGTTGAAGCAGCCATCTTGACAATTTCAATAATTAAAGGCCCTCTAATGTCACCCTGGACAGTAACAATTCTCCCAACTAAGTTATCTGCTAGCTCCTCCTCCAATTTAAACCAAACCTCCTCTCTAGTACACCTTCTAAGACAGAGCCCCAATAGCCTGCACTGAGTTTAAATCGCTTGTGGCAATATTGTCAAACACTGTGTGTGAGATGAATTGGGAACACAACTGACTGTCAAAATCTTCATTGACCAACCAGAGGTAAAACTGCATTATTTGAATAAATGTCAATCAGAGTGTGTTATCAACTGTATTTAGACTCTACAGTATGGCGATTCCGAAATATGTTTGGGCAGATAGTTCCTAGTAACTCGCTCATTTGGGGAGGGGGGAGGGATGCTATATCCTCTTTAAGGTTCACAACCATCACTGCATCAGACACATCTCCACTTTTTTAGGAATATTGGTTAGTAAGCCTGTAGGCTACATAAAAACAAACCCTTTGTTTTGAATTTCTTTCCCATAAAAGCTTACTGGTACTTAAAACACTGTCATGAGCTCTCAAAGAATGGGAGTGGTAATTCTATCCAATTATGAACCAAAGGGATTCCAAGTAAGTTGCAGGAGGTAGGACACAAAAATGATACCAGCAAGTAGCATAAGGTAATAAAAGAGCAATGTGTGGGCCTATACTTTAATACCTGTCAATAAGTTAAGTCAGCAATACAAGTGTACACCTAAGACTACACTAAAACCGTCATTTCTTAGGCTATATATGACCATGGAAGTACTACCTCAGCACACCTCTTCCATGCTATGACATACAGTAATCATATCTCCAAAAGGTACAAACCAGGGCTCCATATTCTAAACCTTGTTTACCTCCTCCCAATAGATAAATAAAGAAACTTAAAAAAGATTTGACCCATTTATCAGTCTGTAGGCAGATTAATTTCACTTTGGATATTCCAATATGTCTGGACAGGCTGAATATTGACCTCTCTCCTACCCTTCCTGGAGGACATTAATACAACCGCTTTAATGAGGATTATTTATTATCTGTAAGTTTGTTATCAGCCAAAAAAAAAAAAAAAAAAACAGGAGCTGCTTGTCTAAATGACCTTGCTAAAATCCCAAACATGTCTCTGAGTGACCTTTTCTGTCAATCCACTGAAAAAAATTTATCCTTTTTTTTTTTTTTTCAAAGAACAGGCAAACTGACCCCATAATGATTGAAGTATAGGAAACTGTCCCATCAGCACCATCCTGTTACTTTGCATTAGAATACCAATAATGACTGACCTTCAAACCTTTCATTGAAGCAACAGCGCAGCAAGCTTTTCTTTCTGCTATTTCCTCCACAAATTCAAATTTCCTCTACATGGTTGCAAGCTCTTAGCAGAACAAACAAAAGAAATGGAGTTCATTTTCTCCCAAATTGATTCTTATTTTGGTCACACTAAAATGGGTCACAAAATTTCTTGCAAATACTTAAGCAATTCCTTACTGACCGATAGAGGAGAAATGTGCAAGTAAGATTACTTCTTGCATGGTTAATCTACCGTTCCCTTCTAAACACTTACTACTGTTCAAATTTACAAGTTCTCAATCTAACTGAAAATTCACTGCAATGTTTCATATCAGCTCAATATATCATCATCACCACATAGTGAAACTTCTCATCCAATAGGCACTGTCCATCAAAATGTTTTCAAACAAAATGAATAAGAAAATTGATACAACAAACCTTGATGTATACAGCTTGAGAAATAAGTGCAAGCTATGGCCTCCTTCAAACATGGCAGCTTCTCTAATGCCAAGTTAATGAAGATCATATATTGACAAGCTTGTCTACATACTAGCAAACAATGTGTTTACAATGCAAAAACACATTGTAGAGTCTCAGACAGGAAATTCTTTTGTTCATTGTTAAACAACTAAGTTTCAACAATAAGATCTGGCTATTGTCTTTCTTCCTCCAAATGTTAAACATAACAAGAGTTGTGAATATTGCATCATTTAAGTATTTGAAAAGTTATAAAAGAACAATGCATAGGCTACAAAGAAGTAAATTATTCTTTCTGTGAATGCATTATTTCTTTAGCAAAGAAGTTACAAGGTAGGGGGCTGGGAGGGCTGCAGCCCTTATTTGAATATAAAATATGTATTTTGGGGCAAGATGAACACTATTTTCAGGCAAACATGCATTAAAAATTCAGGCACATTGCTGCAGCCTCTAGCATATGGAAGCAGTTCTAAGCACCTATACCTGCTTACATTATTTTCAACTGGCTATCATTCTCCATTTACAAAACCATTTTTCATCACAATATTTTATACCACAACCAAATGCTTCCTTTCCTCACAATTCAAGTGCAGGTAGAATACCCTCCTTGACATTTATAATACAAGGTAAACCAAAGAGTTATTTTCATATATATTGAAAAATTCAATGATAAACCTTACGAGGAGGTGGTAATGAGTTTAAAGGCATTTTCCAGTGGCATTTCACAAGGATCTCATGTGAAAGAGAAAAATTTTCCAATTCATGCCCTCCAAACCCCGTAGCAATACTCTTTTCCCTAACTCCAGATATCTCATATTAAAGAGAGCTTATTTTTGTAAAAATTACCTCCAGTTCTTATCAAGGTCACAGGCTTATGTAAAGTGGGCACACTGCCTCAGATTCCTTTTGGTTTTCTTTATAATTGGATGTGAAATTTGATACTGTTGGAATGCTTTAATGTTTCCATGTAGATTTCGCACAAATCTACACCATATGTAAGGCATAACAAACAAAGTTGCTAATAATTCCCAACAGTGGCATTAATATCATAAAGAAATTGAATTCTATGTCAAATTAATGTGCCGCGATGACATCACAGATTTCCCACAATGCACTTCATCTTGAGAAAAAATTGCATTTCTTTGAAAATTTATATCTTCCAAACCCTACAAGCTATTGAGATGCGGTCCTAAAAGAGAAAAATTTTCTGCATTTTTTTAACTTACTAAATTTTGTCTCTGGAAAATGCCTTTAAGGGGAGAGTAATAACATACTGTAAATGTGATGAAAATACACTTAGCGAGAATCCTTGTCAGTAAAACTTGGTAAGTTGACGACTTGGTACACCCAGAAACCTTTGAGGCAACAGCTTTGCAGGAGAATGAGGATGAGTTTTTTTACCAAGATGGCGGACATGGGAGGCACAGTTTCAAAACTACTCCCAGTTACTTGCAGCGTGCAAGATTTATGCAAATTAGATATAGCAAGTGGTAAGTATACCTCTGCGACATGAATTGAAAAATTCAGTGATAAAACTAAACTGTCACATGATGTAAATGCTCCGTACATAATTAGTATTCTGCAGCACAGCTAAATTTGTGGCAGACAATTGTCCAATGGGCACCCATTAAACTTTTAAGGTATGTGGGGTATTCAAAATGGGGTGACTCCTGCTTTTGTAATCAGCTAACAATTCCCTAGTTTTGAACTGAGGACTGGCCCAGTTTTGATGTAATTAATCTTCTCCTAAACTGGATCAGTCAAATTTTCAAGACTATAGATTTCTACAGTCTATACTGCCAGAAGTCTTTTATTTTTAATTGCAGTCGCTTCCTGCCCTCTTCATCATCAGAGGAACTTGGTAATTTATCAGGACGGATGGTCGTTTCTCTAAGAAATTATGAGCAACGTTAAACTAGGAAGTATTTGAACGTCCTGTTTTGAATGCATCATGGCCAAGGATAGTTATCATAGTAGTTATCTGTACAAGGTCAACAGTTTTAATCCTTTCCATGATTCAGTATTTCATATGTAATACACTAATTACATGACAAAGCAGTTCAACAGGGTGCACACAGGTAGGCCAAAACGGCTTGCTAAGGCCCCAATGCAAATAATTTATTGAAGCTTTCACCAATTTTCCATAAAAGGAAAGCAAATGTTGAAATTTTTAACCACTCCACACACATTTGTTCTGGGGAGGTTTTCTTTCAAGAATAAAGTGAGATTTGATCCTTTGTGTCTGGTGTTTTTTTTTTTCTATATGTTTGCCTTCAGCCAGGTGACTTGTACTTAAAGAGGCACTTTGAGTTGGTTCGTGAAATTCCCTAAATTTTCAAAACCTGTCGTGTTTGTTTTCTTCACGTATGAATAACAAGTGATCAAACTACCACGATACCCATACTTTTCATGACGGATTACTTAACAATTTAATACAGTTTTCCAAAATTCATGACCGCACACTCTTTTTCACCTTAGTATTAATCATACTGTAATTGCCCATTGCCTTTACAAAGCAAGGGTCCAAAAATTTCAAATTTTTTAGTTTGCACATAAGTATTGGACGTGAAACAGTACGAGTCATGCTTATTATAAGCATTGTCATGTGGAAGTACCCTTCAAAATCCTTACAAAACGACCAATATCAACTCAATGTGCCCCTTTAAGTTCAATATGGGACTCACTACTAACAGTAATAGCAGACAACCAATACTGACCCTCCTCTCCGGTTTTCATAACGTGGTATCCTTCCTGGTAGTTCATACTCTCGACTGCTTTCTCCTGGATGGATCTCTGTAGGGGAATCTGGATTGTTGTATTCAATCTGCAAGTCCCGTTCTCCAATTGTAATAACCGAGGCATCATGGGCTTTAGTGGCGCTGTTTATATCCACAAAATCCACAAAAGCTGACTGGGAACCGTCTGCGTCTCGCTTGCCGGTGAGCTTTGCACTTTCAACACGACCGTATCTGTAACACAAATAAAATAGTAAGACGAAAATTTAAATTTCCATAAAAAGGCTGTCTGTCTGACCAGGAATTTCCACTGGTTTACTCATCTCTCCTGATAGACTGAAATTGAAATGACAAGTCACAGTACCTGCTTCTTCAGTTTGCAAGAAACATCAATGTGAATGTGAGTGACAAGTATTGTTCTGTTGAATATTAACACTTCCTAACATTGCACTACAAACCAGGACAACCAGTATGTACATCATGTAACAGCCATGAAGGTGATGTGATTAACAGGGTTTCATAGTTGAATGGTTCATTTTGAAACTTGCTACAAACAACTGATCTTCACACACATCCTCGTTCCCGCTCTAACCCTTTATCCTCCCCCTCCTTGTCCCCCCCTCCCCTGTTCCTAAAACTTCAACTCACCACAATTCATATTTCAGTTAAGAGCCTATTCAACTAAAAGCCTCATTTAACAACATCCAGTTGCATGCAACTACTACAAACACTTGTTTTACTGCTTGCCCCCCCCCCCCAAAGTTTTTTTCCACTCATCACAATTCACACCCCAACGAATATTATCATGAAAAGTGTTAAGTCAGTTTGTTAGATGAGGTTTTACGGCCCAGTTTCTAACCAATTAGTTTAAGTCGAGCCCGCCACTCCCTTTTTTTCCAGTTGTGGCTCACTGGCTTGTTTTCCATACTCTATTGCTTATGCTGAGCACCAAGCACAATGGCAGTAGGTTCCATTTTTAAAGTCTTTGGTATGACCCTGCCAGGATTCGAACCCTAGGCCTTCCAGCTGCAAGTCGGATGCTCTAACCACATGGCCATGCAGTCAAGTGCAAGTGCAAACTTAACCTCTCATGGACATCAACCACTTAAATGAAATGATTGCAGACCCTGTCCTCCCTCCACCCCTACACCCCACCCAGGTCCCTTGCTACTCATAACAATTCTCACTACTTCAATAATGCACATAATTCAATTATTTGGTTAGTCGATTCAAAACAATATCTTGTACAACACCTACTCAAAAAAAAAACTTCAGACTCTTGTTCCATACAATGCAGGTGGCACTTAGAAGTGGAAAACAGCCATATGGGATGGGAAAATGAGATTTCCGCCTGAAAATTGTATAGTTTCCTGTACACCTCAACCTTACTTGCATGCAGGCCACATGAAAGGCAGGTTTTATAAGTGAACTTCCTGAGAGATGGGTAAAGTTCAGGTAAATTGGACAATCTGCAGCAACCAGATACAATTTTGTGTAATGAAAAACAAGTGATTTCCATCATATGCAACTATGGATGTATGTTGGAAATGAAGTTTATTACACAGGCTCATTAAAGCTAACAGTTCACCTGTACTCTGTAGGTTAAGAAAACATAACAAGGGTCTGTAAGAGTGATTTGTAACAGTCCACGATGCAACTACCTGTTTCGTAAACTTAGTTTGGTTTCACGTATACAAGTCTTTAGGCTATGCAGCATAGCCAGATTACACATAAAATTACTAGTCTATAGACTAACACATTTGTACCTTAATTTATATTTGGTTACAAAAAAAAAAAAAAAAAAAAAAAAAAAACATCACTGAATCACACCTGTTAGAAAGAGCACTTATCTTCCTTTTTTACAAATTTTAGGCATTCTTCAAAAGTGTGCAAAACAGTTCGTCCACATGAAGCTGTCGCTGTTACTACACATATTGTAGACATACAGGATGATATTTCACATGAAGGGTACTGTAGGTCTTTACTCTGTATTTTTTCCCTACTTGGGAAACAATCATTAAATCAATCTGGCCCTGAAAAACCATGGGCCATCAAACCCATACTCTTCCCTAAGGGGATTCTCCTTGGGCCCCACTTTGTGTGCCTTTATCCAGCAATGATGCCAGGGGGCATACAGGAATTTCTCCCATCCATCTTTGTGGCCCCGCCCCCAACCAAATACACACCAAACCACTCCTGTCTAGAGGAATAATCACAGAGTGCAATGAGCAAGATCACTCCCCCCACCCCATTTTTGGTAGCCGTCCTTCTCCAGCTCTCTCCCACTCCCACTCCCCCTTTTGAAATCCAGGTGGCACCAATGCCTATGTCTGTAGTCTGAACCTCTTTCTTATACAGCCAACTATGCAAAGTGATTGTAAATGTACCCCAACTAGTGCCTCTTTAACTATTGGTAGGGCACTCTGAATGGGCATGCACTATGAGAGTCATTTTAGGTCAAGGTTCAATCCTCAACTGCTCTGCACTAGTCCAAGAAATAAGGAGGTCTCTTTGCATTTGACTAGCATGGTTGTCAACTCCCTAGCCTTCTAGGCCTCACCTCACTAACACTGTGTCCACTAGAACAAATTCACCTTTCATAATAAACCAGTCATGGGCAAGGTAATTAAATTATTCTGATACACTGCCATGATTTATTCTACCTCATGTGTGAGTCCACCACATTGCTCCTTCACATCCAGGCCATCTCTGAAATTTTAGCAATTTATACAGTTCAGTTCAAAACAATAGTACCATTTTTCCATGCACACTTAAATATCCAGGTCATTTCATTAACCTTTCCCCTTAGTTGGAGTTGTATAGATTTAAATCACATGCTCGTTTAAGCAACTCAGTTGGTTCACCAACTGGCATTTTTGAAAAACTCTCTGTGTGTGGGAAAGTTTGGAAAACACAAACAAGACTCATCTGTGACAACAGTCTAATTTCTGAAATCAGACCATTCAAATTTCACAAATGAGTGGAATCACCACAACAGCCAGACGATCACTGGCAACATCTGTTTCATGATTAAACTAGCATGGTTTAAATGACGCACCAATAGATATTACTATTGGAAGTTCTGTAGCCTGGTCTTTCACACTGTACAGTACCTTATATTCTTAGTATGCAACATGTGTGAAAGTCACGAACCCATCAAAATAACAAAAATCCTATATTTGTATGAAAAGTACATATTGAAAGTGTTTTCATAAATCCTAAAGGAAGGTGTTGTGTTTGCAATGCATCAAACAAGGTGAAGAAGACCGGAAGTAGATCTGTCACTGTTAAACCACATAGTCCAATCACCATTCCATTGTCCGACATAAGCTTTCTTTCCTCAAATTATTAAGTATTATGATTCATCATAAGGTACATTATTTGAAAATTCAAAACTTAAGGTAAAATGATTCCAGGCCTTGAGTTTTAGATTTTCCAGGTATGCTACAAATCACACTCCTCAGGAAATTAAGGAGTGTGGTATGTGTGCTGTTGTATAAAGCTTTAATAGATTTACCGGAGTTTCCATTCTTTATCCAGGTGAGCAAAAAATCGCACTTCCTCTAGTGATTTGAGGGGAGTGATGGTGTGCAATCCCACTCGCATGCCTCAAAATTCAAGGCCTGTTATTCTTGAGTTAAAAACATGGAATGCTACAAAGTAGTGGTTCTGTCTATGTGAGAGTGCCTATTTCTTTAAAATGAGTTAACCCAACTACCTTATTTCGATCATTCTGAAAGCATAAAAAATAATTTTCACGATACGAAAATTTTCTGCACTGCAAATGAAATTTATCCCTTTGAAGGTGACCTTATCATCACATTTTTTTATGGGATCAAAATTCAACAACTTTATACCAAGATGTCATAAAAACTAAATATACATGTACAAGCTTAACTTCTGCTACCTAAAACACACTTTGCTGTGCTGAATGGGATTAATACGGGAATAAACACTGTTATAAATCAAAATCTTTAATAGAAGCTTTTGTCTGCCACAATGAGGCTCAATCCCCTCTCAGAAGAAATTTTCTCACATATATTCAACACATACAGTCTTGAAAGAATATGTCAATAACTAAATATCTCACAAGTTACAATTTATTTT
>WURT03000020.1:605922-620460 GCA_009936505.3 Holothuria glaberrima
ATTACAGTCAGATGATTACAGTGCAGTAAAGATGTTTACTTTCTTCAGTGCTTGCTAGAATCCAGGCCTTCTCTCTTGTTGTCCCTAAAGCCCTGCCAGACACACACATCACCTATAGCAATGGGACTGATGTCAAAGAGATAAAAGGAAAGGTTGTGTTGAATAACACCTTTGGTCTTAGGTCCATGTACATGGAATACTTCTCTCCCCTACCATGGATTGAATGAAAGCTTTCATTAAAATCCTATTACATAACCTCATGGGGCTTCAATGAACAATACTGAATGTCCTTGGCAACAAGCTTAATTCACAATAGAATTCCCTCACAACCTCTTCACACATAGAATACTGACACAGACCAGAAGCTATTGATCTATTGATGAGGTCAGCTGAAGGGAGAGATGCAAAAGGAATGAGATGTGTACATCTTAATGCTAAGAAATTCAATTGAAAACTTTGATCTACTGTTCTATAGGGGTATTGGCTGGAAGCTAAGATGGAAGACAAGGTAGCTTGAAATAAGGCCAGTCTGACATGAGGTTGCACAAACAGAGCTACTGACTGATTTAAAGAAAGGGGTAGACAAAAGCAAGTTACTACATGCATTCAGTGATATCAAGCAGAAAATCTTATCAGGACTAATTCTAGGTTGTTATGGAATGTCTACCATCTCAGTACAAGACCATAATCCTAACTGAACTTGTGGTATTCTGTGATGATATAATGTACATTTGGTAACCCAATCAATGATAAACAAGGTACACTACACACTGCACTGTATTGACAACACAATGTTTGGGTTATTGTGCCATGCCAATTGTAAGTAAATGGTATTAACTAGTACTGTATCACAGGGACAAAGCATGGCTAGTAGAAGTCTGTCAAAGTTGCACACATAACATACTAGCATTTGCAGCCGGAAAGTCTTTGAGTTCGAATCCTGGCCGGGTCATACCTGTACCAAAGACTTCAAAATGGAACCTACTGCCATTGTGCTTGATGCTCAGCATAAGCAATAGAGTAGGGAAAACAAGCCAGTGCGCCACAACTGGAAAAAAGGCTGTGGCTGGCCCGACTTAAACCAATTGGTTACAAACTGAGCCGTAAAACCTCATCTAATTAACTTCAAAGAAGTACCACATATAATAATGTGTATTTCTAATGTGTGGCATGGATAAGCAATATGAAGTCTTGAAACAATACTGTGCCAGTTAAAAAACTATTAAATTAACAAGTAATGAAACTATCTGTTATTTTGTTAAACTTGGAAGTGAAAGTGTACACAGCTAGGTAGATAACCTAGCCAAAAGACAGATATAACATACTATAGACCTTAGAAGTATAACATCAGCTGTACCTTTGTTTCAATCCATATGGTATTGCTCAACTTAGTGTTACAATGATTATAAATGTAAATGATACTTAATATAGCGCACTCTACAACCAAGGGTTTTCTGGGGCGCTTCACAATAAAAATAAAATCCACTAAGTACTAAATGCCTCTTTCAACAGGTGAGTTTTTAACTAAGATTTAAATATTGTAGTACTAGGACTACATTTGATGCTGTCTGGCTGGAGGGCATACCACAACTTAGGACCATAGACTGAAAAAGACCTGTCAGCAAATGTGGAATTACATGTAATTACAACTGTAACTTGTACACATGGACTGTGTCAGTGTAGTATTATCAGTATACATTCAACATTGCTATTAGCCTATTTCCCATAATTTCTGTTCTGTATCAGCACTCATAAAATCTACCTGAAAGGCTTTCACTACCTACCAAATGATTCCCGACCGAGGCTATACTTTATAAAGTCCACTTTATTTTAGTATATTGACAATAAATCACGATGTTTTCCTCTGTATGAAAATGCCATAAAGCTTAGCAGTGGTGCCAATACTCCCTAAAGGCCTATGATTTAGTGTACAGTACACAGTTCAAATGTATCGGTTCTCACATAGGCTACTCATAATATCAGTGCAACACACAAATCACTTCATACAGTTATATATAAAGTGGTTATCTGCAATCCTGACAGACAGTGACAGCCAGTGTACACTTAAAGATGAAGCCAAACTTTATTTCTCATCAATGAAATCACACCTTAAGAAGTAGCAGCTCACCTAGTGAAGCACTGCTGCACATACATCTACATACAATGAACAGAATCTAAAAAGACACCCACATCAGTTTATAATATAAGACATGCCATTACCATGCATGGTAATTATAATGCAAGTATTAATTTTTTTCACCACACCCAAAATCACCCAAAAATTTATGCAAAAAACTGATTCAAGTAGCATCAACAGGCCAAAACTGGATCATTGTAAGTATTTCTATGCTTCTAGCAGAAGTAAAGCTGAAGCAATTGGCATGCAGACTACTAAATGCCTGCCTACTTGACTGCTTTCTGTGCACTCACTGCAATGTATCTTTAAACATATAAATACAACACATGTTGTATTACAGCATGACTAGTATCATAAATTCTTAATACCCCAAAACCATTTTTTGAACTGAAGCTGAGTCACTGCACAGTTAAGGAGTCCTTGACTGAGGTTACCATCATTACCATGTCAACAGCTTTAAAACTGACAAGAATTCCTTCATCAATTCAGAACCGATGAAGAAAGGGCCTTGACAACAGGACGGACGTACCACTTCACTACGACAACCATACTTTATTGTGCTGGTACTCTTTTTGTAAAATATAAAATGCCAACTATACTCACTCCTTATTTCCTACCCTCAGAAATTCTTACATACTATTCCACTGACAACAACAACCACAAGTGTTTTGCAGAAAGCAAGCCTACACTAAGAGGTTGAAAACACCAACTCTTATCAGGGAGTTGTAACCAAACAATTCCCTGCTCTCATACACACAGGTTTTATCACGATGTCAGCAGCTCAGCGCTGAATTCCAGATGGCCTGGCTGCCAGCAACAGTGACTACATATTACACTTGCAGGTGTGTTAATGTTATGCAGGAAGCGACTACTCTGAGTGGCAGCTCCCTGTGTTATGCGTGCACAGGTCTGACAGCTGGATCTATCATCTTAGATACATACCTGATACAATGAATGTTGAAGGTCAAAATAGCAAACAAACAGATTTATAGACACGCACACCATTGCCAATAGGCAGGGGCGACTCCAATAGTTTTAAAGTCGTTACCCACACGCCTATTTAAGACCTGAAGTGGACTCAGAATGAAGTCGCCACCCCTACAATGATGTCATACAGGACCTAAGCAGCTGCTGATAAGTAGCCTACCAAGTGATGAGTAGTAACACACCCATACGCTTACACTACCGGTTTCTCAAGGACTGAGGGGCTGAACTGACAATATCAAAGAATTGTAGTATTTATCTGAAGAGGAACTTGAAAAGAGAAAAAATCAAAAGAACTGGCTTTGTTTCAATACTTCATGAAAACCAACAAAACAACACACATGTATGCAAACTCCAAAGTATGACTTTTCACAATATAGAAAATTCCCCAGGAGACATGATTCTAGGAAAAGTGGAATCGCAACTAAAGCAGAGTCAGGAATTCCTGCCAAAGCCTAACTGTCAACCATGAAAAAATGATACAGTTAATTAAGTCTGAAATAGAGATGAAGGACATGGATGAATGGTCCAGAGGAATAAACTCATGTATCATTGGAAGGTATATTCCCCACTTTGTCAGACTTCCTGTCAACAAAGTAAAACTTTCATTTCACAATGCAAAGTAGACAAGCAGTGTATCCAGTTATGACATGATAATGTAAACTACTGTATAGCAGGAAATTTCTGCGAGGCTAATTTTTCACGATTCTGTACCTTGTACAGTACATATGTTTGCCGAGTCAAGAATTCGCTGTTGCACCAGCATAGTCTCGCACAGAGTAACAGAAGTATTTTTGCCGGTTTTAAATTCGTGATTAGTTACTTGGTCGCAAAAAGCGCGAAAATTATACCCCATGAAAATTTCCTACTATACAGTACTGTGTAAGTGAACACAACTATATTATTTGTACCGTAAATAATTATCACTTTACAAATAAGGCAAAACTAAAGATATACAACTTGAAAGACTCAAGACAAAAAAGAACCTCAACAAATTCACCCTTCTTATTATTTAATTCATTTCATATTTAGCAAACAATTTGTTTACATTGTAAACTGAGGTAATAAGCTCTGTCCTAGATTCAGTCTAACTAGAAAATGGAAATTAAGAAACTCGCAGGATTTAAAGGATAGGAACAAACTACAAAGCAAGTAAACTGTCCAGCAGGCATTATCATTTTATGCCTGGTCATTGTGGTCAATAACTTTTGTGTAGTCAGATAGTCTTTCCAATTTGCAAATTACTGTGACTAACCACTAGCAAAACTGGTACATGTATCCACAACAGTTCAAATTTGGTAAAAAATTTGTACTAAATCATGACTCGTACTTTTGAGTAACACATCAACTGGGAGGAAGTGGGAAACACCAACATGGCTCCATTTGGTTAACACACTTCCTATATCTGGCTCTTTTAAGTTATTTTGCTCCGATCATCTTGTACGTGATTTGGAATAGACGAAGTCATAACTGCACCATACACTGGCAAATAAAACTAGAATTCATCCATACCAATTTTAAATTAGACATCTTGCTTTACGACCATGGTTAAAAGAGCTATACATATTCAACTTCATCTTAATTAGAGGGTGCAATGCTGCCTGCAAAAAGATCACCACTTTCCTTTCACAATACCTGTAACTGAAATCCTAAAATTTCAATTCCTTTTATAGAGGAATCTGTCTTTGTCTACATGAGAAAGTTAACAGTTTCCCTAAAAAAATTCAACTTTACTGCCCCAATTTCATACATTAAAATGCTGTTAAACATTCACCACCTTCATGAATAATTCATATAACATCCCTTGGGATAAAAACAGAAGACAGAGGTAAAGTATCCACTCCTATGGCAGGGTGAATGCTCATAAGACGATTCGTGACTCATCTTTGGACAGACGTGAGATGCCAGTGTGCGCATTTTAACTGATGTGTCATCCAAGCTTCCCTGCGTAAGTCAAATTGTCTGCAGATGGCAAACATTTGTCAAGCCTAATTTCTTTTCCTACTACTGGGTCTTGAATATTAATATTTTACCATAAATTTTGCAAAACAACAGTGTCAGTTCATTAGCTATAGGCATATGCAGTGTAGCACCAAGTACCTGGATATTATTTACTCAACCTAATCATACTGACAACACAATTACATAGATGTAGGGTAGGCAGTGCAGATCAATATACCAGGGGCAACCAGAACCCTGAATCACCATGTGTACAGTACCACTGTTATACATAGATTTCATGTGAAATCAGGCTAGTGGGATTGCCAGACACTGAAGGGCAACAACACATGCAGTAAGCATATTTACAACTGAGCACAAGGGCACAGCTGCTGCATAACCTTTATATTACTGTGACCAGGGCTCACGCTAAGAAACAGAAATTGTATAGCAAAATAGCTATGCAAATTGCAATTTTGCATAGCATTTTGTCAATATTGTATAGCAGTTTTTCAAAGACGGGTGGTTTGTACACATTAAAAAGTAAAGCCTCCAATGTTGTTGTCGAATATTTGCATCGCAAACACGCGATCCATTGTAAGAAATTGGATCCCAAGGGTGCTGCTTTTGTGTCGCAAACTGTGGTGCAATAACGGCTTTCACCAGCCCTGACTGTGACACAATGGACGTGTGCCCTTCAAAACCAAAGAGCGCACGATCATGTGACGTTGGTGAAACCTCTTTACTGTGCAATGTACAGTATCAACTAAACTCAGAGTGTTTCTTCATAGGGCTGATGGCTTCTCACATGGAAAACATTCTAACTCCATAATGGACAAGTGAAAAGCATTGTCCCCTTTGCCTTGGAAACTATTGCAGGTAAAAAATCAAGATCAATTCTTCTCCATCACTGTAAGCTATAATTCCAAACGGGATGTTTTATTGCACTAGGTCTGTAGTGACAAAGTTCATCACCTGCATGCTTTGAAATACAATGTGCATTGTACACATGTATGTATACCACCAACAGTAAATGTATCACCACCCGTATAACAATACACACAAACTATACAATCAACAAAATTCACGCCTGCTGACTACTACAGTCACTCTTTTAGTTACACATACAGTAAGCCCATAAAACGTCCATTCATGTTACTCATAGAAATTCATGGTAAACACATAAAATTGTAGTACTCAATGCCCCAATACTCCCTACACACTTCATAATAGGCAGTGATATTACCATGAGATGCTTTGCATTTGGTTGGTACCATTTGTTCCTGTTACACAATACACTGTTGTTCTACTAGCTAAGTTTTATGTTTCCTTGTAACACTGGATGGTAACACTATGGTTGAAAAACACCCTTTCTGAGACAAAAGAAAGACACACACAAATACTCTACACCTCCCATGGAATAAAAAAGCAAACTATTCAGCCTTATCCATTGCTTTAGAACAATGTAAACAACATCAATATTGCAGTACTGGCAGAATGGCATGAAAGTAAAAACAAAACCCAGCTCCATTTAATGACTGTAAATGTGCAGCAATGAGGAAATATTTTGCCTCCTATTCATGCATACTTCCCTGGAAAACCAACTGGGTTTTAAAAGAGGCCCTTGACAGACTTCACAGTCTCATAGAACAGATGTTTTTTTTTATTATAAAGATCATCTGAAAAAACCTGGGAAAAATTGATTGATTGTACAGAGCAAAGGATGCATAACTGAGAGTCTTGACAAGAAGGTTAGTGCCTACACAAAAAGATGTCATAAAAATGAAGTATTATTGTCTAAAGATGAAAGAAACATCGAAAAACAATTGTACAAATGTCAGCTCTACAGTAAGCTCTTTCTATTCCAGTGATTTAGCCAGCATGTATGTATGCAACACAAGTTGCACAAATGCAAAGGAATATCATGCATAAAAGGTGTAATGGGTAATTCTTGCACAGGTAAGCCTATTCATTTCAAGGAAATCACCTGGATTCAGTTCTGCAAAGAATCAGTCATCACAAATGGCACTTCTCACCTCATTTGCAACTTTAATTTGAGTCAAATATTGCCCCTCTGCAATCTAGACACAGGCTCTCAAATTGAACAATTTTTTTTCCAAGGTGGGAGGATATCCACCCCTCCCCTAAGACCTATCCCCCATACAATCTATTCAGAACAATGCACTGGGGAATAGACCTGGCTAAATAGTATTCCAACTTCCAAACCAAACATTTGGTGAGACAAACCTGTGTGATATAACAGCAAACCATGTAAAGATCACTATAGGCCTACACGTACACATGGTAAGGTGGCATTGATACTGAAATGCTGCTACCCAATTTTGAATGAGAAGTTTCAAAAATTCATATGTGATACATGTAACAATACTTTTGTATTACTGTATAGTGGGAAATTTCTGCTAAGCTAATTTTTCACAATTCTGTACCTTGTACACATATTTGTGGAGTGAAGGATTTGCTGTCACATTAACCAGCATAGTCTTGTACAGAGTAATTGAAGAATTTTTGCAGGTCTTAAATTTGCGATTAGTTACTTTGTTACGAAAAGCGCGAAAATTAAACCCCCATGAAAATTTCCCACTATGTATTATACTGAACTGCCTGGTTCAACTTTGACCTGCACAGCCAAATTTAAGATAAATACCATAATATATCTGGTTGTATTCTGTTGAGAAGGACATGAAGGATGAGTCTGTCTCTTAATGTATACCATTTTGTAGGGTAACCAAGGTAATCACCACATATTAGAAGGCCATACCAAAGACTAAAACAATGGAACCTACTGCCATTGTGCATGGTTCTCAGCATAAGCAATGGAGTAGGGAAAACAAGCCAGTCAGCCACAACTGGAAAAAAGGCAGTGGCCGGCTCGACTTAAACCAATTGGTTAGATACTGGGCCGTAAACTTCATCTAACTTTTCATGGTCTGTATACAAAAAGCTTGCATTAGAATACTGACTACAATCACTCCATGCCAGCATTTTAAAGTGAGAAATACAGCACAGTGGTCATAAGCTTGGCATTGCAGCACTGGGTTTCAATCAGACACGGACAGTTTATATGTAGTCTTACATGAAACAAATGTAAAAAGTTAACTTTTCCAATTAGAATTGTTCCTCATACAGCCTATGTTCAATTTGTGCACTTGCAGTATTAAACTTCAAAGCATTGCTGTACTTAGCCACAGTTTGGCAACTTTCCATTCACATGGTACTTCAAATCACTTGTGTACAGTGCTTACTCAGCTAAATTTATGAACACACACACCCACATTCACATGTGGACAAATCATTAACAAAAAAAGACATTTGCCAATGAGTGACTTATGCACTAGTTTGTAATATTAAGTAAACCTATTTTTACTTGGGTGAAGATATGGGTATGACATAACTCCCCAGTCTCTACTGACTTGAAGTGTCTTAAGGCCTCCACTTCCAAATCTGAGGCTCCTTCTCTCTCAAGTGGTCATAAAGACAGTTCTAATCATCCCAATTCCAAAGGACCATTCCTCAACTGTGACTCTGTTGCGGGCCCCATACAGCAGAAGTATCTGCACCATCAAAGATTGATACATATAATCCCCTAATGTAGGACCCAACGTCTGTGGAAGATCTTCCCCCATGATTTTGCCAACAATTATTTTGCTAATAAGCAAGCCAGACTATAGTGTCTGATAGCCTTGTTTAATGTTATCAGCTATTATGCTGAGAGTTACTGGTAGCTTAAGAAGTCACCAGTAGTCAACCATGGCAAAGTCACAACTCAAGGCTTGAAAGTTGCAGTATTTCATTAAGTACCAACATACACACAATATTGAAAGTTACAAACTTGATGGAAGCTGACAATTTATGGGAGACTGGTTAGTTGGGCAGTGTGCTCTACATTGTGAGTCAGGCCATGGCATCACTTCAGGTCTCAGCAGTATTTCCATGGTCATGCATAACACTCACTGGCTATGCCAAAATATGTACAGTAAATCAACTGGGTCTCTTCTGATTCTAAAACCTTTCAAGTTGATAAGGCATTAGGAGTCAATAATCATAATCACATTGACGAATTGGTTGATATGGTTAGTCACAATTTAATGTAACTTGTTCAAAGTACTGTGCTCACAACTGGTAACTTGCCGCCAATAAACTGACAACCAAAGAATACAGTTAAATTCTTGTACATTCATCTGTCTTTACCATGATGAGTTACCACAATTGCATATATTTCCACTTCTCCACAAGTATCAGATTATTACCAACGAACACAAGTAAGCCCTACATGTATCATACAACTGTATGGACAAATAACTACAGTGTACCCTTCTGGATTGCATGATGTGGAAAGAAAAAAAATACCTTGTTCCCTTGTAAAATGTTGCACTACTGTCAAGTTCCTCTTTCAATACTTGGTCACACTATGATTGACAGATTTACACACAGAATCCACATGGTCAAAAGCAAAAGATGGACTTAAACAAATTTTGTACTATTCAGGAAAGGGCATCTCATGAAGAATAGTCATAGTAACCAAATGCAAAAACACTCTTTGCTTGCTTTGTGAAGCAGACTCAAAAAATACTGGACCTGAAGCAATACTGAGAGAGGTTCCACAGACCCTACAGGTAAAATATTGTGCCCCAAGAAATGTCTATGCTACTGTATGATTAACATCAAAATAGACATGCACTAACCTGAATCAGACAGGGTGGTATCTATCACATACAAAACCTGTGTAAGAGGCTCCCAGGCATTGACAATAATTACCTGAAAAAATCTCTGAAATAGCATGCCATACAGTTCAAAATGGCAACAGCAACAAAAAACCCCAGCCTTCCATCAATTTAAGTAGTTTTGGGGACACACGCAACAATTTTAGGGAAAGAATTTTATCAAGGTATGATCAAATTCACAAAGTTAATGCATGTAGGTATGGAGCCCCAACTATCACAAATATCTGGGAAGAAATCAAAAATCTGGAAATACAAAACTATAAACATTACAGATAAGCGGTTTTCTGTTTACAATGTATAATTTTGTAAACTTTAAGATGAGATAATTTTTAAGTTCAAAATCTAAAAAAATATTTTTAATGTGTACAACCAAACGAGGAAAATTTTCCAAAAAAAAACTAAGTCCCAGAAAATGACACATGAAAAAATAAGCATGGCTGAAAATCACATGAATTGCGGAAAAACTTTAAAATTCGGACATTTTATTGTGAAAATTTGCCATCTCATAGAAATGTAATGTAAAATTTTCATTTTCATGATATTTTTTTTTCGTCCGTTTGCGTAGTTTTCCAAGCGGACTTTCTTAGCATTCGTTCATGGGGTCTGCTCGGCGACTTGTCGCCTCGTGGCTCCCCAACGTATTTGGATATGCTGAAGAAAAATAAAATCACTAAAATCGACATAATTTATTGCTGTTAACATTCGTTTATTCAGATAACTACAATAGGGAGTGTTTTCATGGTATATTATCTGCTGAAATATTACGAAAATGACAGCTAAAAATCAAACGTAACGCTTTTGCAGTGTAACGATAGAACTCCGTACACCTTGTACAACGAGGCTACAACCATGTGCTGTGTGTGTGTATTATTGCAATGCATGATGTAGTGTTACAATGGGGCATCGTTCTTTCACAACATACAAACATACTACTAGGCATGTTTCTACTCTATAAACATACCAAATATGAACGTTATTTTCTGAATTTTCCCTTTGTAACATTTTTGGGACGTGCATGTATTCCTTCCGTGACACAATAAGTGATATTGCAATGCCATTTTTGCCCCTATTCAGATGCCTGTCGCATTCTAATGGCGAACAACTTAGAGCCGAAACACGTAGCACACTTCATAACAAGTAGAACTCGAAGTCGGGTGATTACGATGTAAAAGACTAATTTCTTAACATAATTACACTAGCCAATAGCTCAACTTCTCCTACGACTTTCAGGATACCATTTTCGCAAATTTGATGTACAAATATACAGTACTATTCATTTTAAAAAGTGTTTTTTCGTTGCACATTTTCAACTTCGTGTTGAATTCTGCCAAACGCAGCCATAACAAAAACATTGACAGTTCGGTGGAAAGAGAGCGCAAAACTTACCTTGCAAAATGCTCCACAAGTTTCTCTTCCCGAATATCATCCGGTAAATTCCCAACCCAGAGATGCCTGGTTTCTCGTACCATGCTTGCAGTCGGTCATAGTCCTAGTTATTTCCACAAAAAACGGTCCAAAAAGCTGATTTTCCGTAGCGATTCATTAGGACCAAAACACAAGATAGCTGACTTTACTACACAGTGTAAAGCATGTCAATGAGACTAGTGTGCAGCCTGGACAGTAGCCAATGAGATAGGAGATTGTCGATTACGTCATATTTAAGTTCTTGACATATAAATAGCTCACATTATTAATAATTCCACGTTGCTTCAAAGTACAACCATTATGTTTTTCTACAATTGCTTTTATTTCATGCGAACACCATGTACCAGTTTTATCGAAACTTCATTTTTTCTCGCAATGGGTGTGGAAGAAACTAAATGTATATGTATTTTATTGTCTGTGCGTCCCATAATTATTGCTCATAAGCTCTGTCTTCACTATCATTGTATGTACATTGTACAGCAGATGTTCACACTGGAAATTTATATGGTGTAGGTTACGGCAGAGAAGGCCTGCACTCGAAAAGTGATGTTGCATTATATCAGCACTGAATGGCGAACACGTAATGGCTACATTGTTCTGCTGTGAGTGTAGGTAGCGACGTGTAGATTTAGTTTGCTTCGTTGTGCTAGCGGGACAGCTTCGTGTTACGACTTCTGTATGTTACGGGATATTAATTTTTGTCACCGTCGAGAATAGAAACTGAATTTTATGGCAACCTGATGTTCATTTAAATTGAAATTGTGTAATAACGAGTTGAAATACACAAACCACTGGCAGCTCACAATAGATTATTTAGACTTTAGAAACGAAACAACAGGAAATGATATAGGCACATTTCCGATTGCACCAACTATCAAAACAGCCAAGATTGACTTGGGCGTGGTAAGCAAGTACGCTAGCTCAACCGCGTTATCTTGCTGTTGAAAGATGCCAAATGCATCAGTGATCCTAACTAAAACTGAAGGCGGAAAATATGCAAAATCAGGCAATGCCGCAGTGAGACAAACTCCGTGTTTTATTACAGCGTTACGGTTGCAGCATGTAGGCGTTAGGTAGGATTGCACGTACCTAGCTGAACGTGAAAATTGGTACTATGTAAACAGCTAGCAAGGGAGACTTTTTGTAAGCTAACAGACAGTTGTAGCAGATGTTCCACGGTGGCAATTAGTAACTGATAGTTGATAAAAAACGGCGTTCCAGAGAACGGTGATGCTCAGCATAATTATTTCGTTCGTATAGTCATACTTTTCATATAGGGGATGTATGTCCGATGTTTATGTGAGTGTGCAGTTAAATTTTAATCCCTTATCTGCAGGCGATGAAGTCTCTGGGCTTCTTGTATCACGTCCAAGCCCGTAGACAGGCAGAGTACGGAAGGGGGCGATAGATTTCAGGAGAGGGATTGGTAAAATTTTGAGGGGTTAAATTTTTTTGGAGGAGGTATGCTTTTTTAAGTTTACTGGATTTTTTCCAGCGGCGCCACCTGCCCTTTCTTCCTCCCCGACCCCTCTTGTTCCCCCACCCTAGCCCACCTTTACTACCGACATGACGGTCTGAAGAAAGATTCAAAATACACTTAGGAGACGGGCGATTATCCCTTGTTGCAGACAAAATCATTTTGCCAAAAATAATGAGGAGGAAGAAAATTGCCAAATGCTGTTGCGATTGTCGCCCTTCAGGTTCAGCCGTAATACTTGTACGAAAGATTGAATTGCAACTGTGTACCCGACGTTCCTAGATTCCTTATTTAGGGATCAATATTCCCCTAGAAATCGCTCATTCAAAGTGCAAATTAGCAACATATTTAACAGAGCAAATTACTCCCCCATCTCAGCTCTAGTAAAAACTCTTTCGTCTGTGTGTTCGTCAAGGTATGATAATTAATTCAAAAACATCGACAAAAACATAGTTTTACTTGTACAAAATCCCCAGTTATTTGGTAAATTATTCCCCCAAAACCACATTTCCCAACATCTTGGGGAAATTGCCGAGGGTCTCACAGCATTGACTTTCCCCGTAGCCTTCTTCAATTATTCGGATCTTACCCATATAAGGCTGTGTGCGTGATTAACTGTAGTCTGGCATAGTACAGTATACGGTAGTTCTGAATATACTTCTCTATTTTTATAATCCTTTCCTTTTCAATAACAAGTCAAAGGATCCGAAAAAAACCTCCTTTAAGGTCACACTACAGTACCAGCTTTTTTAAAGCTGTAGTTGACAGAACGTATACCGAGAAAAAAGTGACCGGCCTGGGAAGTTACAACTCCCTGCTTACACACTGAGCTGCAAAACTTGGACTATCTTCAAGAAAGACTATTCTAAGAGTCCTTCTTTATTTTATTTTATTTAAACATTCAAATGGGTACACTCGGTTATAGCTAAAAGAGATAAACCCCGAGGCCCTTTAGTTTGACCCCCCCCCCCAAGTACGCAACTGCTCTGTTTCACACACTACGGTATGCCGTCGAGAAAATACAAGTTTGTCACGGTATGTCTGTATCCAGGTATCTCATTGCCCATTACGTCTGATCACGTGATTCTCCCCCCCCCCCCGGAAAGCATCAAAACAGCTTACACAGTCATAGGTCGTTTACCTATTGTCGTATCCTATGCCATGTGACTTAAATTCTTGCTGGTATAGACAGATACGTTATGGGCATGCATGCATATTACTTAACGACGAGTTGCATTCAGATTATTTAGGCAATGAATTTCAGCCGCCTTGTCACAAATAAATACAGCTCTATGCGTGTTTCCTAGGTAACCAATTCCAGTTACCTAGGTCGACATGGTTAGTATGAACACGGTATTTCCATGCTGCAAACGACCCTCCCTTCAAGACTAACCAGAGTATTCTACTACCTGACTACGCGTCATGCTCATACACATCGTGCCGCTCAAGGACACACAAGTCGCTGTTCACAAGGGAAGGGAAGGATGTACCCCCTCCCATCACACACATGCAGGTTTTTATGTCAGACCGAGGACCAATTTAGAAACCAGGTGGAAACCTTCTCTAGAGGACCGACACTTCGTGAGAAAATGGGCTGTTAAATCAAATCGTGCAGGATGTACCCCAAAGAGCACAAAAATCACATACAATAAGTTTGAAAAGTGTGTTTAGAGGGTGTGATTTCTAATACGGGCTGCCCACTTAGCGACCAAAGGCTTGCGAGCTCTTGCGATTCCTTGCGAGCTCCTGCGACCTCGAAAAGATTGCTAAGTAAAGTATAGGGAGAAAATTAGCGATCTTCTCGAGGTATTGTATTGTATTGTATTGTATTGTAT
>WURT03000020.1:622465-644840 GCA_009936505.3 Holothuria glaberrima
GGGCCAGCCACAGCCTTTCTTCCAGTTGTGGCTCACTGGCTTGTTTTCCCTACTCCATTGCTTATGCTGAGCACCAAGCATAATGGCAGTAGCTTCCATTTTTAAAGTCTTTGGTATGACCTGGCCAGGATTCGAACCCCGACCTTCTGGCTGCAAGTCCGATGCTCTAACCACTTGACCATGCAATCGGTTTTTTGGGAATAAGAAATACGTATTATATCTTGGTTTTATCATACAATGATCTGTTGACTTTACAAGCATTCAATCCAGCAGTTGATTGCATATTACATGACTTGTCCATAAGGTGCGCTTTTTAAAATAAAAACTGCCTTTGAGTAAAATCAATGTAGTTTTGACAGTTTTGCAAATACCTTTATTCTCAAACTGCAAAAACCATTAAGGATATATGTGGACAAATTCCACCGTGAATAAGTTTGCAATAAACTGGGTTGTCACATCAGTCAATTGACATGCATTTGTAAAATAAAACTCATCAGATATTCTAAGAATCTGTGGTCACTAAATGTTATGCTATAAAATGTGTACTGCATACATACAACATCCGTACTGTTTGAAATGCTGCCTGCCCACCATTGAAATAGTTCCATTTGTGAGATGTTAGTAATATTGCAACTATTATCATTTTGTTTGGAGGCCCTCACAATCAAAACTGATTCTTCTGGACAATAACGTTATACCCCTGAAGGATGAATACTATCTCACTGGGTGAAATGCAGCTACTTGAAGTCTCTTATCCCGATTGAAAAACAGTTTGAGGTTATAAGTTTTTCATATTACTTTTGAACCACTCACCTCTTCAAGTACTTCCTCCATGTGTCTTCCTGTTTCCCCTCATCTGCTGACTTCTCTCCGTCGGAGATGTCTTCCTCTTCTCCGTATGGTGGTGAAATGTCCGATGGCACTGGCAGGTTCAACGAATCGTTAAGCTCTTCTCCTTCAGAGTTGCCGACTGTTGCCTCAATCTTTGCGAAAGCCTCCGGCAGTTTCTTTTCTTGTGGGGACTCTCGTTCCTTGTAAGGGGGTGGGGGTCTTGACATTTCCGGAGAGGAGGGCTCTGATTTAACAACCTGAGAAATGCTGTCGCCAGATGATGATGATGATGCTGATGATGGCTGGGGAGGCATCAAAGGCAGGGCACCCATTGAGGTGCTTACCAGGGGCATCTGACCCCCAATACTAAGGGCTTGGTAAGGGATACCTGGTTTGAGAACCACCATAGGGGACTGTAAAACATTCTGTAGGATGCTTGGTTCTGATTTCACTAGAGGTAATGGGTGGCTGTTACTGGTGCCTGGGAGGCCTGCTTGCATCTGGTGTTTGAGGTTGATGGCACCATGTTTATCAATATTCGTACGATCATAACGAATGATTCTTTCCAAACGTTCATGTTTGCGTTTATGAGAGTGCATCTGGTTGGCGGTGGTGAAAACAAAGTTACATCCGGGACGAAGGCAGTGAAAGTGGTTGAGCATGTGAGAGTATGGGCAACTGTCGTATCTGCAAGACTGAAAGATAAAAAAAAATAAAATATTTTGGTTTACTCAGTAATGTCTTAAGACAAAAATGTATTTATAAAATACAACAACTTAGAACAGCAACCCTTGTGACAAAGGGTACTTTACAATATTTCATGTCTAAATTCTTCTGAAGAAATGCAAAGGAGACACTTTTCTTTATAAAAGTACACTCACTCGACTAGAAAAGTATCTACATCAAAAGTTATATTAAAGAGTTAAGCTGTTCCTTGATGATTAATTTCAGAGAAAGAAGCAAGAGACAAGAACTCTCTTCTCTTTATTTATATTTGAAATGATCCAGCAAAAATATAGATCATCTTAACTAAAGATGAATTGGTCATAGATAGTGGCATGTAAAGTACTGAACCTTATCTGCTGAGAAGAATTACAATACAAGTACATGAAGGTTCACTAATTTTCTCATCACTGATGAGGTTAGAAATTATTATGAAAACTGACATTTGAGCTAAATTGATCAACTGGATAGTCACCCTGTTACAAGATGAGACATTGAGCACATAGGTTGTTTACAATTGGGTTCACTGGGAAATGTAAAATGAAAAGCCTGTGACAAGAGGTCTCCCCTGCCCTTCTGCCCCAAGCATACAATGCTACTTGCCTCTCAGGGAAGTGGGTGGTGGAGAGGGGGAGGGGAGAGGTAGTCCAGGTTTTGAGCACACAAAGGATAATACCACTGACCATTTACAAACTTAATGGATCAGATTATAAATGACACACTTGTGTAAAACTGTTTAAAAAGTTCTTCTCAGTCTGGGCTAAAAACATATGACAAATATGTGAAAACTATGACGGAACTGAAGTGTTTATGTGACTTTCAATGTCACGCTCAAAATATTTTCGGATTGAAACCAAAAGGAGATGGAAAGAGTGCAAGAGGATGATCAAAAGTAATTCTCTTTCTAAATGTAACCTATACAATTTCTATTTCTCATGCTTGCCTGTTCCCTGCTATCAAATTTGTTCCGTGATCAACTTTTCACTGCAGAACATCCTACAGAGGACCTTTGCCACAATTTTTCTTTGGCCAAGTTTTTTTTTTAATACTATACAGTTGTAATAACAATCAGCCTTCTTTTTTTCATTTATTTTCAAAACACATTTGTTTTTGTTATACCTTTATATTCTTCCTCATCCCTTTCTTCTTCTTCGAGGAATCCCACAGCCACTGTTCCTGTGGATCCCCGGTAAGCTGAAAATACAACCAATGTTTTAGAACCCAAAACAAACTTTCTTTTTTGCAATGTTAAAGGAAGGGGTCAAATAATTGTAAAAGCATATGGGACTTATTCTTCCTTCTCATTTCTTCAGGACAAAAACAAACAGTTTATCCTCCTTTGCTGTAACACTACAAAAAATGCTCTACTTTCTAAAACTTTGAAAGCAAAGGGTAAGACGGGAAGGAACAAGCAAGCAGGAGTGTTCACGACACTTTTCAAAGTGCCATAAGAAGGGAATGAGCAGAATCATAAAAGCTTTCACTGTACTTTGTGAGAAGACATCATCTAGAGAGACTGGAGGAAGCAAAATCATAAAATGACAGGAAAGCAGGACTTACCTCGTGCTTACTGAATTTTTTGAAGCCCTCTCGTTTGTAAATATCATCTTTGGTGTGAAAGGTCTTGTGCCTTTCGATATCATATTTATTCTTGAAAACAAAGTTGCAGCCCTGCCTCTGACAGTGAAAATGAGTCGTTTTCATGCCGTAAAATTCGCATGTTTGTTTGCCGCAATCCTCCGTGGCACGATACCTCTGGAAGCCTTCATTCAGTAGCGACGCATTCTTCTTGTGAAAATTTTCATGACCCAGGACGTCTGAGGTACTGGTGTAAACTTTGTTACATCCTTGCTGTTATGTCAAACATCATTAAAATTGATTTAATACTGATTTAATTGATTTGACATAGCATTACGGGTAATCTCCTCCAGGGTTGGCATTAGGCAGCTTGATTGCGACAATCGCACATCGGCAAATGGATTCCTGCAAACCACACAAGGATCGAGAGGGAAAGTCGCACAAACAAAATTTGAAATTTGTCACTTTGTTCCCGAATGATCCCTCTCAAAAATCTGAGATCCTCTTTTTTTATGGAGCTAAGGAGGGAAAATCCCTCTCAGAATTTCTGAGCTAGCGCCAACCCTGATCTCCTCTAAACAATAATTCAGCACTCCCATATTTGAAGTAACATTTCAAAAAAAGGAAAAGAAAAAAAGGCTTTGCATTTATATCTCACCTGCTGTGGTTCAGTTCCTTACACAAATGTATTTAACATTCGATACAGCGTATTTTATTACAGTACAACTGGCATGTTTATAAATACAGCATATTCAATATGTACAAACTAAATGCCATGTAAGTCCCTATATACTAAGACAATCAACAACCTTGCCACTAACTTAGATTGAAATTACTCTCATTACTTTAGCACAGTAATGATTGTAGTATATGTATACATTTATTGACTAGGTGATACAACCTATCAAAGGTGTTAACAATGGTTGTATGTTTTTAAAAATTCACATCCAACACGTCATGTGACATAGCAAAATTAATCTACTACTCTTTCATTCCATTAACTTGTCAAAAAATATAAAAACATGAAACAAATAGAACTCCATAACATTATTTGGGTGATTAGTACACCTCATGTATTGAAGTAAATTTTTTGTTAAAATTTAAGAAACATATATCTAACTGAGATTGCTTAATTTGGGAAAAAATGTTTCAACATCAATGTCACAGTGGGTGGAAGAAAGGTAAGGCAAGGGAATGGAAGGAGGTTACATGGTGGTGGAAGGGAAAAGGTGGGAGCCATGACAGAATTACCGAGACAATGCTGAGGAAAATCCTCTATTTAGATTACATATGTCCACTGAGCTAGGGAGGTTGAGGGGAGGGGGACGAGGGACACCATATTGTGTAGTTGAGTAATTAACAAGTATCTTCTCAAAAGTGAGCTTAAGCCATTTGCCTGATATGTGTTTAAAATGCTATGGAGCTCCCAGTTCCACTTAGGGGTCAACTTAGGTTCAGTAGCAGAGATTTGCGAGGAAGAGTGTGAGAGGGGATGATGGGCCCTTGAAGCAAAAGTAACTGTGTGAAAAAGTGAAAGTCAATGGGAGCATTTTCAAGAAGTGGGGGGGATATATCCCCCATCCTCCTTGGGGTTTCCACCTATGCTAAGGTACCAAAGGTTATACTCATTGGAGGCATCATATTACAAGGCTAGTAATCCCTAGCACACACTGGCACAAGTAGGTTCTTATGTCAAAGTTTAAACAAACACATGAACACAGCACAAACACTGCATAAAGTTAACCCAGGTCAGGTAAGAAATTAAAAAAGGACCACTTTTGAAAAATGTCTGGGGCTGATCATTCCCTCTGCACCCTAACCCCTCCCAGCTTAGCCACTATGCAAATATATATGCACGCCATTCTGCATCTTCAAACAAATCAAGCCTGAGTGAAGAATACAGACTGTACCTCCTTCTAATCCCCTTCCGAAACATCCCAGACCCTCCCCTCACCACCCCACTGCTACTAACTTAACACAACTGATTTACTACACAAATGATTACCAGTCTGAAATAGGAATGCCAAAATTGCATTATGCATTGCAGAAAATTGTAATTAAGATGTTATTTGTATTCTCCTAATACCAACAATGATATCAAATGTCGGAGATGAAAGACAAGTAGCATGCGGGAGAAACGTTGTCGACACAAAGGAGAATAATTTATTTGCCACCCCCAAAAACCCAGTAAAAGTATAGATCAATAAAATAAGCAGTGTGTGGCCTTGCAGAAATCCATAACTTACAAATTGTGTATATCAGTGACAACATTAAAAATTGTTTAATTTTGATTTTTTATAGTAAAAATAGGAGCAAAAAGCTGGCAGGAAATTTAGTGACGAGGAGCTACTAATTGAATGATAGCGATTCTTCCAGCCAACAGTTACGTGTACATGATTAATGTGTCATACAAACATCTGTTTCGCAGCGGGTAACAAAGACACACAGACAACGCAGTTTCTCTCAAGATAATATTTTTTTTTTCTTCGTTTTTTCACAAAACCATTTTTTTTTAAACTGTGGGGATAATCAAAGAGGAACCAGACAGGCTGGAATCATGACACCAGTGTGATACTTCCGCGGTCAGAGAGAATAATGGTGTTATGAAAAATATGTAAAAATAAGATTAGTATTAGTGGTTTGCTAGTTAAGAATTCATGACATAGAATGGAAAAAAACTTCATCAAATGATCTGTTTATTGGTAACTAAAAAGGGCAGAATAGAAAATTTATTTAACTTTATGAAAATTTGCATCTTCATATAAACATTAGTCTCTGAGTGCATCTCCAAAGAGGCTACTGATGAAAATTGGTGAGGGGGGGGGGTCGTCTATGAACTCCCATACTTACCTCCTATTTACACATGAATTCTCTGTTACTGTCTATACTGTTTGACAAAAGCACAATGGGGTGACATTATCCTCTAAGGTCCCACCCCTTGTCCTTACCAACTTTGGAGGACACCAATTTTACATTTTGACATTTTTTAAGTGAAACCTCTCACCTGCATACAGTGATAATGAGTGTTGCGGAAATTGAGGGCGCACCCAGGATAATGGTGACTACAGTCGTCTGAAGGACTGAAGCGCATAAAGCCATGTTGAAGGGAGTCGTCCCGCCTTCTGTGCCAATTATAGTGTCTCATGACATCCTCTTTACGTGTAAATCTCTAAAATGGCAGAAAAACCAATAAAGTAGGGTCGTCAAAAAGTAATTTAAATGAGCAAGTTCTGTTAGTGTCAAAAATTTTTTCCACACCAGGTGACATACTACTTTACCCTTTAAAAAAAAAAGAAAAGAGAGAGAGAGAGAGAAAAAAAACATTTTACTGCAATAAAAACAAAGCTGTGTAACTGTTACATTTACTGTCAGTAACTGATGAAGAAAGAGTCCTTTAACCTTGGAAACATGTGCCAGATTTTAATATAATTCAGTGAAACAGAATGGTTTATCAAAGTTACAATTTTGGTGTCATCCATTTTGTGACTAATGAACACTGAATTGGTGAATATTAATGTCGTAGGTACATAATAGCATGATGGTATGAGTGGGGAATTTGATGCTCTTTGATACTGCTTTGTTCTGCCTTTTATAGTAGGTCTTCATTTCATAGGATTGATTTCTATTTCTGGAAGTTTACATTATCTTTAATTTGCTATTGTTTGTTGTTAAAAACATACTTATTCATGTATTACTCCCCCTATCCACACTGTCACTGGACCCCCCCCCACCCAATCACTGGGTCAATTAAATGACATATCACCTAATACTCAGCTTTTCCTTTTTTTGTCACTTTTCCCAGAACTGTGTAGTCCCAACAAAACAGTTTTCAACAAACATTGTTCCATTAATGACAAAGAAAAAAATAAAATAAAAAATAATACCACAAAAGAAAAACAAAAAACTACCTATAAGTGCCATGTTTTTTTAATATTTGCTAATAACTTCCAGTCATAAGTCATAATAAAAAAAAAAAAATAAATAAATCAAAAACCATTGTCACAACGTCTGCTTCACTTCTTCACATTTAACTTAATATTAAAAGTTACCATCCCTCAATGTAAGAGAGAGTAATGCATCTGAGAACAAAGGGAAGACAATTTACCTGGCTCATTTCATCAACCTTTGAGCCTCAACTTTTATCATCAAAACATTGAAAATGATAACAAATAAAGTAAACACACACCACAACATATAAACCTCCCTCCAACATTTCCTGTAGGCCCCCACTGTTCAAAAAATATCACTCCCTCTGAATAACCAGCTTGAGCTATGACAAAGCTGGAGCAAATGAAGCTCAATAAATGAAAATGAAGCTTCTCCTATATCCTTCAGCCGTAACCTCTTTCAAACCAGAAGCCATCCAGACCACAAACCAGCCCCTCTAACATTGCCCAATAAGGACCGACAGATGTCGTTACACAACTTGAATAAAAGTTGAGGTGGTCCTTGGATTGTGCTCAGACTTCGGGCATCCCTACGGCAGTATGTCACTGGCAGAATATAACATCGTTAAGCTATTCTCTCCAAGTGTCACTTAAATCGTATATTTCCTCCCAACATGATGTCGTAGCAATTTTTTGACACACGGCCAACAGCTGTTTCAAGTAATTAACATCTTTGTTCGTTGTCTTTTTCGTACGTCCCGATACTTTCCAGCAATGCTCTTATAGTGCAGTTTCATGACAAACTATCCTGAGTTGACAATTTCATATTAAAATATGAAAGCTATGTTAAGAATTTCAATGGAATTTATACCAAAGTTCAGTTCGAGATTATTTCCACTACAAATTGCTAAGCTAAAGTGATGGTTTTATTACACTAGAGCTGGATGTATTTCCAATGGCCCTGTTGCTAATGTCTCTAAGTTTCTGGGTTTCACAGAAAGGGACTAATTAGACAAAATGGCAGTTTTCCAAAACATCCCATGTCTTAGCAAAATTATGGATGCAAGAGAAGATGGCGAAGTTCATTAGAGAAGTTTTTCAAAGGTCACATTCTTTCTAAGTTATAAGATTTCATCTGCACATGTGAGCTGGATATGATAAATGCTGTGCAGAAATGTGGCTTGGGGGCTTTTTAGGGGGCAGTACCTCCATTATTGTGGAAATATTCCACGCAATATGAGTGCAGAATTTTGCTTGTAGTCTGGGGGCCTAGTTTGGTGAGTACGACGATTATGCTATTCTTCTGCGTCACAATAAGGAGACGGTGGATAGGCTGGGATAAGCTAGCAAACCCTGAAGCCTTAATTTTAATATGCCAACATTTTGCCAAGTCCAACTGTACTGTCATTAAATGAATAGGGTTATTAAAAAGCTAATTAAATAAAAACTTGAGGTGACAGCTTCATAAAATGCTACTAAATATTCATTATCAAACAGTCTTTAAGTTCAAGCTGAGTTCTTTCATTAAGTTTTACAATATTGCAGTCCTAATTTTTAATATTGTTTGACATTTATGGGTTACTCTGTAAAAAAAAAAAAAAAAAAATGGCATACATTAAGGTTTTTCACTAAAATCATTTGTACCTGCCTTGCGATAAAATATTTATATTTGGTTAAAATGGACCAATATGAGAAATTCCATTAACTTTTTTAATATTGAATTAAAGGATTCTTCAAGTTAAAAACCCATACAGAGAGGGAAAGCCATTAAAGGTCATAAAATGGAGACTAAAACAGGAAAACTCTTACAGAAAAACTTTGTTTTATCTGAAGGTGAAAAATAATAGAATGGTTTTGTACACAAGATACTGTAGAACCTGAGGGTATACCTAATCACACTATTAAATTTCTATATGTTGCTGGAACATTCTCATTCTTCATTGGACAGAAAAAAGTTTACTAACAAAGAACCACGCAGATTCAATTTCTTTACATTATACCAAGATTCACAATCATCCTACATCTTGTAAGATGTTAACTTAACGAAACAGGACAAGGCTGGGGAAACAAAGCTGGAAAATGGGGCTGCTCACATATTTGTGTGTCTGGCGGAGTTATTTTAGAAGACCTTGCAAGCAGTTGGGGCCCCATTTTTACAGGCTTACAACTGTCCAAAGAGAGAGCTTCCTTACATCTTAGCAAATACAAACACATCGGCTTTGTTACTCCTGACGAAAAATTGATGACTTGCCCAGTCAAGGAGCAAATGTCACGGTTACTTGGGAGGATAAAACCCGAGGGCGATCTATTTCAGGACTGCCGTTTTGAAACAAAGCAATTAATCTGTGCCTATGATGAAGAGAAATGTTTTCTACTGTGGAAATTGATTAATCCAGCCAATTACTCCAAAACTATCCACAAGAATAGATTAACCGACTCAATGAAGAGAAGCTCTGATTATTTGCAGATTGTCCATAAGACAAAAGTGTACTTAAAGAGGAAGTCTTCATTTCGAATGGAGGATGTAAATCGTTTGATAAACCTGAACGAATCCGTTGTTTGAGGGAAAAGTTCGGAACTTGGGCAAAACTGTCTGACGGCTGTAAAATTAGCAGAGGAAATCACCACCCGGTGATTAAAATCATGAGTTTATCAAAGCTGGACTCGACTGCCCCTCTTGCTGAAGTGTGAATGACTTACAGCATTGAGGAAGTAGCCATAACAGATTGCTATGATTCACAACAAATGACTAATTTTTTATCATTTCAACCACTAAATTTTGCTTTCCTCTTGCAAACCATTTTACAATCCAACATTGACTTTTAAGGGCATCAATGATGGGGGAATGCTCTTATTTGACAATCAATGAGTGTCATATAGTCCTCTTATGTTTAAAGTGCAGTAGGTTAACCGAAACACATAGCTTCTGGTCAATTAGCAATATAACTTTGCAGTATCACATGAGGTTCATCCTATACACAAAGTACACACTAAACAATACTGTTATTACTAGCGTGAAGGCCACAAATAACGTTACTCCATACTAGCATTTCAACAAATTCACCCACATAGAAAGCACTATTCCTACTGCCATTTTTATTTTCTTGTTTCTTGAGGGGGTTGGGTTTGTGGGTGGGGGGTTGAGAGAAGAATTAAAAAGAAAAAAACAAACTCACAGCAAAGTTGCATTCCTCCTCTGTGCAGTGGAAATGCTCCTTGTAGTGGAAGCCACAATGTTGGCAGTTTTCGTTGGCAGCATATCTGGATTTTTTAACAAGAATAAAAAAAATAAATAAAAATGGGAATTGCATTGTGGAAAAAATTTTGAAGAGCGTAAATAAGATTTACTGAGTATGTTAGATTGTTAATAAAGGAGAAAGGAATATTTCTACTTTATTTCCACTGATGAAACATATTCTATTTGTTGTCCATACAGAAAAGAAGGATGGCAAACAAACAGAAAAACCAAAGAGGAAGAGGTCAAAGGTTAATCAATATATGCAAAGGAAATAGATGTAATGGCCTAATGCAGTGGTTCTCAAACTTTTTTTAGACTACTGCCACCTTCAACCATCTTGAACTGTCCTAATGCAACATCCCCAACCCCTTTCCTCGTCCTACCATTCACTGTCGGAGGCTGAACAATATTTTTTTTCAGTTAACTTTATAATTCAAATGTGGAACAAATTGGACCAAAGGGGGTGGATTTTTGTAAATTTCTAATGCCATTTTTGAATAATATGGTGTCACAAAATTTATTTTGGGGAGAAAGAGGGGGAAGGATGGGGGAAGAAAATACTAGCAGAGGAGATAAGACCCCCTGGATGCCTTATTGTGCCCTACATTGATGAAGTGATGTTTCTTAATCGCCAGGAACCCCCAAATTAGTGCCAACGCTTTATATTCCCTGTGTACTCTGTAGAGCCCACCTGAGACTTCCCAACACCCCCTGGGGGCATTAGAGACCACTCTGAAAACCACTGGCCTAATGTGTGAAAAAGTAAAAGTAATACAAACAGAGAGGCTTTTCCACAGAAAGGCAAGTTTTGAAATTCATTGTTTGTGAAAAATCGAAATAACCCGAAAGAACATTGACAGGTTAAACAAGGGCACATCTTCCAAAAATGCTCTCAAGGAGGCAAAAAAGCTACAAATCAACCTCATGCTACATATGTGGGGCCATTTCATGAGCAATTTGTGAGGAATGGGTATGTAGGAAGAAACAAAAACATTGCCATAGAAGAATGAAAATCATGCATGATGTCATAACAGTTTGTTACACAGTCAACACATTGTATAATAAGCACTAGATGCCAAAAAATGGTTGAAATATTTTTCAAACTTCTACCAAATTTCAATGCCACGTGAAGATCTTGCTTCTGAATGAGATTCATGGGGCCACTTTTAGATTTTATTTGCACTAATGAAGTAATGACTCTTAGCACCATTTTCAATGACTTTCATGATTAGAGCCCCCTCTATAATGCACTCAAACTGCCCTTAAAGTGTTTCTGATAGACTGCTGTTCAATTGAAGATGTCATGATCGTAAGTCAAGATACAGAGAGTTCAGCCTCTTATTGAGAGATTACACAGAAACCAGCACAACTGTTGAATGAACAATGAACCCATTGAATACAACTTAATAATTACGAAAAACTTAGGTTTCTACTTTTTGTCTTTTTCCGGATTGTCATTCAGGGTGACCTCTCTGCATCTTCAAAATTTCACTTAAAAAAATGTTCTATTAAAGTCGACGAAAGTAACGGGAACACTCTTAAAGTCTCCCCTTTTTGTCCTGTTTTCATGGTAAAAACTGAAAGTATACAAATAGTCATAGAGGTAGCAATTAGTTTACAAGTGCTTTCAAAATCATTTATTCACAATAATTAAAAGGAAGAATTATATCTAAGGTTCTTCACTTCTCATTAAACATGCTTCTTTTGCAAACAATGATTTTTTTGAATCATTTACCAGCTGCCTGATATAACTTCACATTTCTCAAGCCCCGCAGAGCTAGAAAAAAGATAAACACTCCAGGCAGGTATTGGGAATGTAATGAATGGACACATTTTGTTTTCAAACTCTAATATCTCTTATGAAAATTTATGACCACATCGAATTTAATGCTTAGGTGAGAATGGAAATAAACTTTTATGCACGGATAGTTTGGATGAGGAGACAGGGGAAGTGGGTGGGGGTGTGTAGAGAGAGAGAGAGGGGGTAGGAGGGAGGGAGGGAGGAGAAAAGAAGGTTTTGTGGATGTTCTTGCAGGTCTTCTTACCGTGCAATGTACTTGCTGAAGCCTTTCACAGGTTCACTTCCAATGATGTCTGTCTCGTCACGTTGGCCCGACAACAGGCTTCGCTTGAAAAGTCCTGACTGTGAAGACTCAGAGGAGACTTTTGAAGAATCACCATTGAGTCTGGGCTGTGGGAGCGATCCTGATTGTGGACCTGTTCCCATCTCCATCCTACTGCTAAGATTCATAGCTGTCAAAGGTCCAGGTATCAAATGAGGCATTGGGGGCATCCCTGGGATGGAACTCAAAACTGGAAACGGAGACCTAGGCAACATGGTCTGTGCAATGCTTGCACTAGGTGAGTCCATTTCTGACCCCCTTTGATGAAGTCTTGATACTCCTTCCACAGGAGAAGTACTCTGTGAACAGACTGGATTGCCCCCTCTTTGCCCCTTCATGTGACTGCTCAACTCCTCAGAAAGCTTATGTGACTCTAACTCTCGCTTCCCAATCACTTTCTCTATAGAGTTCCCCTGATTTAGTTGGTGAATGTAGCTATCATATTTTGAGATTCTGGCATTAGGAATATCATGTGAGATACTCTCTCCTGCAACAAGGAAGTATGACAAATTATTTTAGGACTATTTAGAGAAAACTAATACTACAATGACTACATCTAAACCAAATGCTCAATGCTAATACTTAATTAACCGCAGATGTGTAGCAACTGAGTCAATTACCCTTTACTTAGAATGCAACATGGTCATAAATGTTTCTATGCCATAACGATATACAGAACCCAAGATCTACCCACTTTTGAAAAATATTTATGACTTCATGCCAGTTTTTGTTGGAATTTATAATTATTTTACAACATTGGAAGAGAAAATAAGGCTCTTTAGAACTTGTATATCCCAATGAATGAACTTCACAGAACATGGTAACTTAAGATCATGTAACAGTGTTTGCAAAGATTTGACTACTTTCTGACTCTTGTAACAAATAACAAGGAACACAACAAGAGTTTTTAGTTTCATCTTATATTCAAAAATTTTTCAATCCTCTTCTAGATCTTCTTCAGCTAAGTTAAACTGACAGTCAGAAGCACATACATAGACTAAAAATGGTTATAATCAAATTTCAGCTACCATGGGTCTGATTAAACCAGTTGTCGTTCTTCAACAATACCATAAAAGCCAACTCTAATTCTTCTCTACCTTTTTAAAGGGAAAATGCAGTCACCCCAATCAGAGTTAGTACGACCCATCACTCTAGTTCATGAATGGTCTATTTTGATAATGTGACAATATTTTTTGTTAGTGAACTGTGAAATCCAAGGAGAATTTCTCCTTGCTTTACCTATTGTTTGTAGGTATGTTCAAAACGTCTTCAGAGGTGCATGTAATGCAATAAGAAGAGATTTGCAAGAGTTTGCTGATTTTTCAAAGCATATTTGGGGGCAACTGCCTATTGCTTTTAAGGAATATCTAAGTAAACTACTTACCTGCTTCCAATTTTTGGATGAAGTAATCATACTTTGAAAATCTGCTGGATCGCTCTTGATCTTCTGAAAATAAAAGGGTTTAATTTTAACCGATCAAAAAAATACTATAGATTTCTACTATGTAAGAAAAAACGAGCAACATTTTGATCACCATGGTAACAAACCCTTGTAAGGGAGACTACAAAAATTCAATACTAGCAAATCACATCACACAACAATGAGAGTGCCCTCTGTACCGATCTAAGTCATGTCTCCTTTTATTTAATACGATCACACTAGCCCACATTTAGAGCACAATAACTTTCATACCTTTTCCTCATAATGCAAGAAATAATACATTTCATTGATAGGTATGGGTATGAAGGGGTTTGGAGAAAATGCCAGTAATGGGTACAAGGTATTAGACAAAGGAATACCTACAGCAGGAAGTATGCTTTGATGGTTATCCACAGGGGCTCAGGTGCATGGTTTTAGAAAACTCTATCGTAACACCATTCTTATCCAACAGGTTGAGGGACTGATCTAGTCCAACATTTACACAAGATGGGAGGCCTGGAGGTTCATTTGGAAAGAAATGAGCTTATTCTAAAACTTACATGAAAAACAAAAAGATTTCGACATACCATCATTCATGTCCTTATCTCCCTTCACATGTAAATTCATCTTTTTAACAAATGTCTGTGAGCCATTGTGCAGACCTAGTTTTCTCTTCCCACTAGACGTTCTCTTCTCTAGTTTCATGTGCATAAACTTTGGTTGAAGCTCATCATGAAGCCCCCTCCCATCCGATTTAGGCGGATTGGCTCGAATTTCCTGTTCAAGTCTGGCCCTGAATGCATCAACTGGCCTCTTGGCATAAGCCTTTAGGTTTTCCTGGGTCAGTTGCCCTGTAGGTAAAGAGTACAAATGAAGCTAATTCAGTTGTTGCACACACTAGGCTTGGGTGGGATACCTGACTCTACCACAGATACCTGACTCTTGGATGTGAGTCATGTAGCTGACTCCACTCTTTGAAATCACAAAACCTGGGTGATAAAGAGTACAAATGAGGTTGATTCAGTTGTTACACATTAATTAGGCTTGGGTGGGTTACCTGACTACTCCAGAGTCATGACTCCGGGACGGAAGTCATGTAGCTGACCCCACTTTCCTTGGCATCCCAAAGCCTAGGAAATTTTCAGTACTATCAAAAAAAAAGCAGGAATACACCAGAATACACCAAATAATTCACAAGAAGTAGATGTACTAAACTTTCAAAAATACAGGCCTTTGACCAAGGGAGTTGAGGTGATCCAATGAGTGCCCCCTCCCCCTCCAGCCTCATCTCCCCCATACACAGTTCAGCCGGGATAACTTTTGAACATATATTTTGCTTAAAACCACAACATGCTCTAGCAGTTACATCTACACACCCTCGATCTCCAAAAGGTCGTCAATGTGACCTACCCTTAGGCCTTAGACAACACCTCACTCCCACAATGGCATTTACAGTACATTCAAAAGTTTACTCAAGGGCTTCAAATTCTATCCAAATCCCCTCCAATGTAAAATTGACCCTCTCCCTAAGACAACCTGGCTCAGGGCTTGAAGTATTCATCATTTAAGTGATAATTTGTACAAAACACTTGTCAAATTGAAATGAACTGAAAAAGAACCCTTTCAACCATTAACCCACTAAAGTTGCAAGAGAAAAACAACACACAGAACAGGATCGGAGTATTAAAGTACTTCCCTATGTTAAATTGAGCAATTACAATCATTTTTGAGACAGTATAACATGTTACACAGAATGACTTTTGGCCCAATTATAACAAAATTCTGAACTTTTCTTATAAAATCTATGCCTCCCATCTGTCATGTCACACCACATGAGTTTGTCTGAGATGTAAACAATACGGAATAACAAACTCTGCCCCACATAAATTATAGAAGCCCTCTCACTCGCATAAACTTATGGCAAACTCTTCAGGAGATCTATGCTCAAGTCTGCGGCTTTTCAAAATTAACCTTACTGTACACCATATATCACGGGCATACCAATGACACTACAGGAGACGAACACTTCATACTCTTTGCTTCTTGTCCAGCTGGCCACAGTATGACATTTCTAAGTATTTAAAATGCTTCCGATGGGGTTGCTACGATTTAAAAAAAAAGTCAACTGGCATACACAAATTTCTTCCCTGAAAATAAAAGCGACCTCAAGAAAAACATTGTTTAGACTTTTGAACCCAGTGGTGTTAAATCAGAATGTGTGTTGACAGATTGCAAAATTTTTCATGATTACGAGCATTAATGTTTTGAGGGAAATCAAGGACTGTGCCAGGGTTTTGTGGAAAGAATTACGAAATACTCAAATGTCTACCTGACGTACCTCATTTACAAGCAGTCCATGTGTTGTGGCCTGTTAAGTTCAGCAATAAGTAACACTGACATTTTTACTAGTGTCTATACTTTGGAGAGATACCATCAACTTACATCATCAGTTGTTGTTGAACAACAGCAACCATATTCCTTATCACATCATCAACAACTGGGGCTGTATTTTGCTCTTTTATAACTCCTCTTCAGAAAGAGTTTTCTTCTTAAGGGAACTGAACCCTCTTTATATGATATCTGATATCATTATGAAATGATCCGAGGACCAGAAACAGGAAAAGTCAGAATTTTGCAAGTATTGGACAAAAATTAATAGCTTCAATTGATAGGAGATTGTAATTCAAAACTGAATACAACCAAAAGGGAGGGAAATATGAACATCTTTGAGAACCATTCCCAAGCAACCAAACATAAGCAAAATTAAACAGGAAAAGGAAGAAAAAAGTACGACTCAAGGGAACCTTAGGCTACCTTTTCCTGCAATACGCCCCAGTGCCCTAAAAAAGGGGGGGAGGGTTGGAAAACTTTCACATTATTTCTTCCATCCTGCAGCAGTGCATACATGGAATTGATTCCTGTGGAACTAAGGCCATTTGATTCTTTTTGACATTGCCTTATAACTTCCGTGTTTTTTCTTCTTTTCCTACATCACTTTTTCTCAGTGTCATGAATTGATGTATTCCCTGCACTTGTGACACAGTTCTAGCAGCCTTGTTTGTAGAATTTTGCACAAATAAACACCAAGTATAATGAAGGTTAGGGTCAGGGATCACTGCCACTTGAAACAATAGTGTAGCCAAAACTCATTTTGGATGTTATAGGAACTTCACAAAAACTCCCTGGTGTAAGAATCTACAAGCTGCCATACATACCTCTAATTTACATATGTAAGCATCACTTACCTGCAGTACTACCTAGTTGGTTAATCATAGAAAGCTTTAATAGTGGAAGAGATTATCCTAGCAGAGGAGGCCTTGCTCAATTTGTCATCTGCGGAGTTTAAAAGTCTTAACACAGTTTTTTCTAAGCTTTCTAAACTTTTTATTCCCATGTTTGACTTTCACACAATAAGTTCTTAGATGAAGTTTTCACTTTTTCATGATTTTCCATCGAAAATAAGCTTGAGGCAAGCAAGTATGATGTAATGACTTCATACCCTAATGACCAATTGTGCATTTCTTCATTTTCCACTTTTTTTTTGAAGAGTTGCTATTTTAACCTTAAGGTTATGTACAATTTACACAACACGTCAGGGAGGGGTGCCGTCTCAACACTAGAGTACCAACAGTGGAGCAGATCAGTTTGTTAAAAGGTCAAAGTTCCCAGTATGAGGCAACAGCCTCTTAAATGTGCTTCAGGTCAGCTGAACAACTCCATAATACAAGCAAACAATTTCAGGCTTTCAAGTAGACCAACATGAAAAAGAAGAACAAAAGTAGGATCAAAAACTGCTCGATTAAACAGGAGAAAACTAGAATTTCGTAGGACAAAAGCAGGACACTAAGAGGGCTTTTGTGGGTTCTTTCCATCAATCTGAAGCAATGTTCACAGCCTACTATCTATGACTCTTTTATACTTTTCAAATTTTAATACACCATTTTACTGATTTTTTTTGTCAAAAAATTAGGGTAAAGTAGGAAAAAGTCAGGTTCTTCAAGACAAAGTAGGAGAAGCAGGAAGAAGGACAAAAAAGGGGAAAGTAGGAGTCCATTGAAAGCCTGCAATCTGGAAGACAATGTACAAGAGAGCCACTACTATAGCTTTCGTAGTACGAGCATTTGTTTTTTTTTAATGACCAACAACTGCAAAGTAATCCTGACTGGCTGTCACATCCTTCTGTCCTCTAACTTAACAGTTCCAAGATGTCATCAGCTGGCTGCATGGCTCAAAAACTTTTCCAAACATCTTTTCTACATTTCTGTATCAGTTTTAAAGACACAAGGACTTATCAAAAGGATGGAAACACTCCCTTTTACTTGCAGAATTTATTCCGCACAAATAAGGCAAGCTATGTACAGCATTGGGTTTAAGCCTTAAACAGATCTCTTATGATGGGGAAAATACCCATGATCTGTCTGACAATGGTCTTTGGACAAGTTTTTCTAAAGTAATCCTAGAACACACACAGGAGTCAAAATAAGAAGTCGAATACCAGGAGCTACTTTCTGCCAAAATTAATTCCTGGTCCACGAGCTTTCAGGCTGGACCAGGAGTTACTCTATATTTAAACAATTTGGATTTGGAATACACCCGGGCGATAATTTCTATGAGAACACAGGCTCGGGGTGTGTTTTCCTCAAGGAAACACTGTCCGGGCAGTACGGGTGTCATTTTCTTGAAGAAAATGTGCCTGGGGAATTTTACCGGGCACTATATTCTTGAGAAAATAGCGCCCGGGGTACCGTTTTTACCGGGTCTCCAGGAGCTTTTTTCTAATCTACAGGCGCAAATAACTCCTGGACGCCTGCTTATTTTGAGCCCTGAACACACTGATATGACTAATTACTCCATAAAGGGGTTACAATCGTGGGAAAGTGTAGTTTGGTAGCAAATCTAGGGACCTATTATTCCCAAAATAGACAAAATTACGGGGTAGGTATAAAGAAAACTTTCTACCAAATTAGAGGGCGTTCTAAATGTCAGATAGTCAAAGAGACTTCTTTACAGTGACCTATGCCCTACTGTAATAACTCCCTAAACTTCTGCATAATATAAAACCCAAGGACTGCTGTGCCAACTTTTTAGAATATCCATTGCTCTAAGATGAAATATTTTGAGCATTTTCTAGTGATGAACATGATAATCTCTGAATGACCTAGCTTATTGCACATTCTATATATCTTAAATAATTAACAATTACCTGCATATTTGTTTGAGAGTATCTATTTTCTTGTGTGGTAGGAGATGCATGATACCTGATTTCAAGATAAGTTTTCTGAGTTCACAACCTACACAAAGTAAAATGCAAATACTCCCTGTCAAGTTTCAAAAAGCCAACTCTGCAAAATCCTGTATAATCTTTGAACTCATAATTCCTTGACATCCCGCTCAGACTTCATTAAAATGAAGTATACGGTAATTAAGTCTGTAAAGTGACTAAAACCTCTATTCCTAACGTCTTCAACATTTTGTCCCCACCCCTCCCCCCATGAAGCACCATGCCAAAGTTCCCATCAAATTCTACTAACTATAGTTTGAATTCATAAGAAGCAGCTCATAACATATTTTAATAGATGGACACAGACAGCCAAACAGATAGCTACAGAGAAACAGACAGACAGACAGGTGGACATGGATCGATGGAGACAGATAGACAGGGATCAGATAAACAAAGACAGGCAGACAGACTGACCTGACAGACAGACAAACTATAAGACTGCAGTCAAAGACCACACCTGTATTAATGTATTTACCTGATTTGTAATACCACAACATCACACTCATCCTTTATCAAAAATGACATTCAGCTAAGATCTATACACACTGTAGTCATAAACTGAACTCTGAAACAAGTATCAAACACCCAGTTGTAGAATCAACATCACAACAAGGATGACACAAACGAGCATGACTGACTGACTGACTGACTAACTGACTGATTGACTGACTGATTGACTGACTGACTGACTGACTGAGGGCAGGCTTGATGGAGGTATCCACATAAGGTCCACACTTACAAAGCAATTACCTGCTTCTTGGTAGTGTTTGGGAGGGTCGAATGTAGTGCTAATAGTCTGCAGGACAGCTGAGGGAGGCAGGGGTGTCAAACTGCTACATAGCTCTGTCTATAAACCAGAGGCAATTTCTACAACCAATCTTATAAAATACTGGATGTACTATTAAAGATGGCAGCTGTGTCATTGCAAGGCTAAGCAGATACACACATATGGCCGATATGGCATACACCTTCAGCAGTGTATTTCAGATATGAATGCTATTTTACCAAACAACTGCTCTCTTGATAAACACAATTCTCTCTTATTAAACCCCTGAATTTATGCCACTGCACCAGAAGGCATTCTGGGTAGAGAGAGCAAAAACAAAAGGGAAATTAAGGGATACACACTGTAAAATATTGAGTTAGCAAATCCAGGTAATTAACAATTTATGATAAAATATTCACTTTGTTAATTTAATACTAGCTATACACAAATCCAACATTTTTCCCCCCACTATAAAAATTCACTGACCAACCCTGTCTGGGTTGGGTCCGGGTTTGATTCCCAGGTCGAGTCATACCAAAGACTTTAAAAATGGAACCTTCTGCCTTGAACCAATTGGTTGGAAACTGGGCTGTTAAACTTCATCTAACTTACCAACCCTATCTGTTACCAAAAGCTTACCTCCTTAAGACATTCTTCCACATCCAATGAAATGACATATAAATATCACACTCTATTCACTAAGTATCATTTTTCATTTGTGGTTTTCTGATAAGATCTTAGAAGTAATTACTGCCATTCCCATGTTTCTAACTGAATAAAAAAATCATTTTTCCAAGGACATAAACAAATAGGGATATGTTTCTCAAGAATGCCTGTTCAATTTTCAAATATTACCACTTCTTTTCTCTTATGTTCCTCCAAGCCAGTTATTAAGATCTCATAGAATGTACAGCAGCCTTCTTCCACCCTCTATACTGCCCCTCGGGAAAAACTCCATGCTTCCACACGACGCACAACTTTCCTTCTTCTTTTAGAAATTTCAATTTCCGCTAACACAGCTCTTAATCTCACCCAAACAGTCCTCATAATACTTTCGCACCTTTTTAACCGTCGCCTAATTTGCACAAATAAGGAAAAAACAAATCCTGCCGGGGGCTTTTTAATCCAATTTTCCTAAAAGGCCAAAAATGCCATTATACCGACCCAAAATATCTACCTCCCTACTTTTTCCCTCATATTGCAACGCCAGAGATAGTTCAAATATTTTCAAGCCGGGGTCGCTTGGGCAAATTTGCAGTTCATTTAAGAAACAACCAAGTCAAATTGGCTGTAGAGAGTAGTTTGCTCCTATGAGTCAGCTGGGCTATGACAAATTCTTCAAATTTCTTCCTCTTGTCAAAAAAGGCAAGATGCCTTAAAGACCCGATTCCCATGGAGATGAGGAGAGGAAATTTGATATTATTACCAAGATGAGAATGGCTGGCTGAGTGGCTTATTAAGATGAGTAAAAATTAATTTGTATCAGCAATGGACAGATGAGTAGCAATTGTCTACAGTTATTAAGGGAAATGGCTTTTGTTTTCTATCAAAATGTTTGGCAAAAATCAAAATGAAATTGAGGTCGTAATGGCGCTTTGAGCCCTTGGAAAATCTTGTGGGTACTTAAATTGAAATATGAATCATTAAAAAGTTCAATTAAAAACAAGAATGCAGAAAAAAATGTGAGGGTTCTGCCTGCATTCCAATGGATGAATGGTTGATGCTATGGGTTGCTCCAGATATAAATCTGTGTCAATATGATGTCGGATGTGACAATTGCCAGTTAGAAGTCAAAACGATACCTACCTATGCTTTGTTCATATGTCATGGCTGGGATGCATGGAGAGGGTGCTAAGGGTATATTATGAGAGTTGAAAGGATAATTATAGTGGAAATTCTGAGAGATATTTCATTTTTATCATTTGCATACCATATATGGTCATATGAGGTTCACAAGGCAAAGCTTTATCTTGAAGGGCAGTTGAGGACTAAAATACACACCACGGGGTGGCTGATGGTCTACTGGGTCTGAATGAAATTAAGAATGGACAAGATGAAGGTGGGGTGAGGGTGAAAGGCAGTGAATGAGGAAGTAAGAGACAGCATGAAATGATAGTAAAACTAAAAAGGACAATGGAAAAAGGTAAAACAAGTGTAGGCAGAGAGAGCAGGAGAAAAAAAAAAGAGAAAAATGGAGATAATATCATATGAAGACAAGAAAACATGTAGAAAATATAAATTAATTTTTGAAGGAAAGTGCAGACACAGATTAAGATTCCATGAACTAACCTTCAAGGAAATAGGCAGTCACCCCAACTTTACACTTGGAAATGGCAGCTAATTCTCTGAAATCCTTATTCCCTTGCACACATCTTACATGTTTCAGAACAGAAATACTGCCATATTATTGACATCACCCAACCATGAATTACAAAATCAACTACCACAACATGGGAGGGGGACATGGGAGGAGGTGGACATGGGAGGAGGGGGCCATGGAAGAGGGAGGGATGCTAAGTCAGAGGGTG
>WURT03000020.1:647970-661879 GCA_009936505.3 Holothuria glaberrima
ATGTAGTTCTGGATATAGCTTAAGTCTACCAAAATGAGTTCATCGAAACCTCAATGCATTTTTGCATTCTGGTTAAATATTACCAACTGGGATGATTTGGATTTGGAAAGTTGATTTTTATTGGTACATACCAGTTTTCTGACAAATAATGATTATTGTTTGGAAATAATGACAGCTTTGGGCCTCACCTTGTGGACCATGTGGGCAGGTAGAAGAATGTAGGTCTTTGTGTTGTGGAAAAACACAAATTCATAAATAGCCACTGTGACTGTACCTACGCTCAAAACTGGTGGCTCGTTGGACTTGGTTCTCAAAATGATAGTGTCTTGCAAGAGGGCCACTGTGACTGCTTATTGTTTCAGAAAAGGGTTTTTTAAACGTGCCAGGGTACAATACTCTACGGTTACTCTGCACAATAAGCATCAGAATATGCAACCCCAGATTATTTCTGATTTTGTGACACAGAATTCTACAAGCAAGAATAGCTGCGATATTACTGGAGACTGTACATAACTGCCAAAACTTATAATACCCATCATGGTAAATTACTCCTTAATAGTACTGTTTAGCTTACTTTCTGAGTATGGGTCAGTGGTGAGAACTGCCCGTACGTGTACAGTAGGTTCTTTGTGGAGTGCAATATGGTACATATGTATGTGTGCAGTTAATGGCTTTGACTAAGGCACAGATCCAGAGTGGGCTTTCCTGGCTGGAGCCCCCTCCCTTTATGCCCCTTTTTCTTTTTTTTTAGACCATCCCAAAGCTGCACTACAAGGTTATGTACAGTATATACCTGTCGTGTTTGCCACATACCAGGAAATGCTATTTTACAGTGTCTAACATTAAAAATTTTCTGGGACCCCTTGCCCATTGTGGTTTCACACTTGATGGTTCAAACTTGGCTCTCTCAAAATAAACCACCCCCTCTTGTAAAATCCTGGATCCACCTATGACTGATCAGAGATCAAGTTTTCCTCCTGATTGTCTTTCGATGAGCATTGTTAACCTAGAAGCACAAAGCTAAATGCTAATTTCATGCTGATAATGTTCAAGGACTTTGAATATTCTTCACTTTCAGGATGCAATTCTTGCCATGGTTATTTGCTAGTCGGAAAATTTACAGCAGAAACAACTTGTTCCCCCTCCCTGTTGCAGATCAGTTTTCATGCTTTGCTAACTAATTTGTTACCATTTTGGTAGTGGCAAATTCCATTTTGTAATCTCTGGTCTCCAAAATTTTCATTGATTTCTTTTTGGTGAAAATGTATTGAAATGAAATTGCAAAGTTAAAGTTCAGTCCCATTATGTCAGTAATACTGTATGTGCTGTGATTCATTGTCATTTACAATAGAACTTAAAAACATACAGTACTGTACACTCATCACCCTAGAGTATATTTTCAGTGTGGGGGTATCAATATTCTCAATTGGTGACTGCTCTTTCATTGATAGCAAAGTTTAAAAATTCAAAAGATGCAGAGTAGCTCATTTTAGGCACAATGCAGAGAGAGTACTTGTATTTATACAAAATTTATGCTCACCAGAAAATGGCCTTGAGCAATAAAATAGGTTTGTGTCTGCACAGGGAGGAGCTTTATACAGTTATGGGAGCTACAACTAAGTTGCATAGTTGGGAGAATTGGAACTGTCTGGGATAAGGAGATTTGCCCTTCCATGTCAGTCATCCCAATTTACGTTTGTGTACCCAGGTGCCGTATTTCATGAATGGCTTTTGAGAATAACGTAACAATACTTTTCTCACTGAATTGTGAAATTCATGCAGGAAAATCCAATATTTATGCCCTGAAATATCATGAAAGATACGTGGAAGGGAAATGAGAGGACACTGTATATTATAAGATTTAGCTGTTGTTTCAAAATAAGTATTTGGCAACTTCCCATGCAATGACTCTAAAGATAACATCAAGAGCTTACATTTTGGTGGGTTCATGAAGTCTGGCATCACTTCTGAGTTAACTGAATGACATGATATTTGTGTGAAAATGATAAGAAATATTTGAAGTTAGGATATTGTACATACATACATGTACAGTACATTTATATGTAACTTCAGCTCTATATATATGTTTTCTCATCTTCTCAGTTTTGATTGTATTCCGTGTTGCAGGCACAGATCCAGGATTTTGAGAAAGGGGACGCACACACCGTTGGCCAAAGGCCAACGAGGGAGCGCCAAAGGCCGAAGCCACGGCGGGGGGGGGGGAGTTTGGGGGCCCTCCCCCAAGAAAATTTGAATTCTAGATGTGCTTAGATGCAATTTCCCAGCAACTGGGAAGCATATTTTCCATCTATTTGCTCATTTGCTCAGTCAAAAAAAATTGATCGAAAAATTGTTGGTCATTGAAAAAAAGGGGGGCGTAGGCTGAATGTGCCCCTACCTGGATCTGTACCTGTGTTGTACTCTACTTCAATATTGATGCATTCTTTTTCCGTGAAAAATTAAACTCATGTTTGTACGTAAATGAATTTTCTCGATGTAGTAAGAGTATCTTTTTTCACTTACACCTTTTTTACCTACTTTACATACTAATTTTTCTGCAGGAAGATCATCCTCTGGCTCATCATTACATGACTCTATTGAGCAATTCCGTAACTTATCCAAAAGAAAAGTGTCTATTTCAATATTGTTATGGTAGCTATCATGTTTGAAATGGTAATGCTTAAAATGATTTCTATTCACTGACTTATACAGTTTGAATAATTTGTTTCTTATTTTTCAGGGAGTTTATCACAAATCAGAGCACTGCATGATGGAAGTGAATAGTGTTCCTTCACAGTCAGGAGCAGATATTGCCTCATTCATTTTGACAGAATCTCATGAGTTTATAACCAACTTGCTCTCTTATTTGCCAGCAAAAAGTCTTCTCAGCTGTTCAAGGTATTGCCTTTGGTATCTTCTTAACCTGTTAACTGCAGAATTAAACTGTCCGTCCGTCATTCCAAAAGCCAGCTCTCTGCAAGGACTCTGGGCGGTGACATCACATGACGCACCCCCACCCCGCCGAGCGTCGCTGTGTATAGGAAGGCATTTTCGGTATTAAACTGCTTGCAGTTTTGAGCTGCCTGTAGCAATCAAGAGGCGTCCTAGGACTGCTCTCCCGCGCAGCCGCGTATGACATATATATCCGTCCTATGCAGTTGACTAGTTAAGGAACTCCACTTACTACTTGACTCTAAGATAATATTCATTTACTGCAGTTCCCTGCCGCCAAAAGATAGTTCCACATTGTGACCAGAATCGAGGGACAAATTAACGCAACAAAGGTCATTGGTTTTAGAAAACAAGAGTAGGCTATGTACAGGCAACTATGCTGAAACAGATTCAATAAACTCATTTAGAAAAAAATTCTGGAGCAAACAATCCTTACTTAAAGACTCCAAGAATTTTGCATTTAACACTCATTAGGCTACAGTACAGGTCTGTATCCTGTAGGTGCAAAGTGAGCTGTGATCCCTTTCTTAGTTTTTGGAGAATAAACAAATCTAACTGGCAGTCAACAGGAACTAAGCTTGAGTCCAAACTTTTTCAAAAAGGTAATACTTTGACCTTGTAGTCCGTCTAGTTTCTCCAATACCTTTGTTACAACACAAAAAGCAGTTAATTAACAGATAATGTATACCGATAATGTAAAAACCAACAATAATGTAATTAGAAAGTACTGATAATGTAACATTTTTTAACTACTTTACGTTAATATTGGTTAACAAAAATTGTCACATTATCGGTAATTTCTTACCACACTATCGACAAGGTGTAGTTTCTACATTTTCAGTAAATTTTCTATTACATGATTGGTTGTTGTTACATTATCGGTAAATTTTTTATAACATTATTGGTTATTTTTACACAATCTGTGAATTGTTAGTACATTACCAGTTGTTGAACATTACATTATCCATAAATTATGACACTATCAGTTGTAGCAACCTTGGAATTTCATTTTAACCTTTCACTTTCTTTTATGACACATAAACTTGTATGTACATGATGCATTTTGGAGGTTTTTGCCAAGGAAGATAAAGATGAAATTGATGTTAAAGGGAAATATTGTGTTTGTTTTACAGAAAACTTTCATATTTTTTAAACCAATATTTATAGGTAAAGAATGATAGACAGTTCAAAATAAGGCAGTACTGTACAGTAGGTTTCTTTTCAAGAAATAAAGCTCTGACAGGAAGAAATTCAGATATTTGTTGCACAAAAGTAACTTGTTCACTCAAGCTTTCAAAAATTCAAATGATGCAACATTCATTACTCTTGTAATGCATTATTTTTGAGGAGATGAAGCTATTGTTAGAGTTGATTGGTGTGACTAACCAGTGTAATCATGATTAAGGTATTTACTTTGTATGCTATGTTGGTGCATTTTATATGCAATATTTCCCTTTAAAAAGAAGAGTACTGTTATCCAAAGGGAAATCAGCTGGGGATTTTGGCATTTGTGTTTCTCCCTGGCAGCTCTGAGAACCTCCCTAGCAACCAAGTTCAACTCAAAAAATATTTTTGAGTGTTTTTAGTGGAATGCACAACTTTGTAGTATCAAACACATTGTGGGGACACTCCACTTTTAGCAGAACTCATTTGTATTCAAGACAAAAGAAGAGTCCAGTCTAAAGAAGGATGTTGTTTCACATGAGCAAAATACAGTACGGTATGTCTGTCATGCTAAAATCTGAATTGAATTTATCAACTTTTCTGAAGATTTTTGTAACAATAAAATAAAAAAAAAATCAATAAAATAAAAAAAAATCATGGTCACTAAACCCAAATTAACCACCGCTTGATACATAGTCACCCATATCATCTTCAGTGACAACTACCATGTTGATGCAATTACGTATCTGATCTACAAGTCAGAAACAGCATGCTGGTTGACTTAATTGTCAGACACTATTGTAGCTAATAGGTACAGTATACCTGTATCTAGAGAGCTTAAATCCTCACATACAATTGCTTTTTTGGAAAAAACTTCTAAGACTGTCAAGCAAATTCTGATTATTTTCAGCTGAGGAATTTGGTGACTACAGAAGTTAGTAAAACCCAGTAAAATAGTGACCATACTAACTAACAAAATTTTGTTTTCACCACAAGCAGTTAAAAAAACCCTGATGAGAACTTTCAAAGAACAACCCAATTCCAGTTGTCCTAGAAGTACAGGAAAAATTCTGGCACTTCTTTGCCCTTAAAGTATCAATTCTGTCATGCTTGAAAATTTTACACCCGGGGAACCGGCATTTTTTATTTTACTAACCCCTCTCTACATGGAGGCCAAGACCTTGTAGCACCAGGTATTTTAGGATTGCCTTTAAATAAAATGGCAGCATGAAACTCATCAAACTTGTTGAACATGTTCAAGACAGTGGAATATTGTTTTTGGTTTTTATTCCAGTGATAATTAAGGAATAAATCGCATTTGGCGAACTATTATTGGTGAATAAACCGCGGAGACTCCAAATTTGACAAAATTATGGACGAGGCGAAGCCGAGTCCGTTATTTTGCCAAATTTGGAGTCGAGACGGTTTATGAGACAATAACAGTCCGACATATGTGGTTTATTTCTATTCTACCACCGAAAATGTGTGAAAAACTTCCATTTTATCAGTCTTTACGTTTACTGACCGTGTGTTGCAGAATAACAGGTCAGTGTTTAGCCAATCAGAATGTAGGATTCTCAATAATGGATGGCTGGAGGTGGTAGAATCCAAAATAAGGGTCTTCAGCTGGTACAGAATGAAAAGAAACATAACTAAGAATACAGTGAGCCACTAATAGACACCTAGTACTGACTAACCTGAAAGTAATTTGACATCAATAATGGAGGTACAACAGCCCTGGAAACCTTCCAACTCTACCTACTGTAGCTCAAAAGCCCTAATGCCAGATTAATGCAACCAATCTTTTGAAAACAAATTTCTGGTACAGTACACCAGTTTTGAAAAATAGTTGTGTTGATCTGCAAAATCAAATCCCTCCAGAGTACAACCATGTCTTAATCCACTTGTTACCTGAGGTATTTACCCCAATTTCCTCCCTATCAAATTGACAGTATGACAACCATCTCGTGGTTCATGCCTTCTTTCGCATACAGAATTTACAGTACAGTATTTGTTGATCACAGTAACCCATAGTTGTCTTGACAAATGTTGTTGGTACAACAGAGTTTTTACCTGGATGGCTGCAACTTCCTCATTTCCTTATTCTGTGATTTTGTTAACTTTAATTGTAACAATTCATTACTTTGGTTCTAAAGCCATTAAACCTGCAGTATTTGTATGCAATTCCACCATGAAACAGGAAACCCAAGTATAAGGAAGCAAATGCTTAAAACCTATACTTGCATCACTTTTACTTTGCATATGAATGGCTAGAGCATAGATGGGGTGAGCTGGTATAGTTTAAAAACTTAATAGAAATTATAGCATTGGATGAAGGTAACAATATGCAATGCTCTAAAATAGTAAAGGCACAAAAATAGTACTATCACACAAAATAATTCTTGGGGTAACAGTGTGAGTAGGTAACCAGATAAGTAACTATAGTGACCAGAGCAATGACTTTTGACTCTTTTCCCTTCACTTGGCCTCGATACCACTCAAAATTTACCAACACACCAAAATTCATTATATCCTGGATGTTCCTCTTCTGTTTGTTATTTCTGTACCGTGCCATTCAGTTTCCAATGGTTGGCCTTAGTGGCCCTACTCTTTCTCGGACTCTGTGCCCAAAGAAATCTTTGCCAGCCATATGTCGGATGGTTGTGCCTGTTCCAGTCGTATACTGTGTTTTGGGCTCTAAGCAACATCTGCTTCTGGGCTCAGAGTGTACCCATGGCACTACTACGAACAACTCTTGGTAACAGTCATGCAGGCACAGCATAGTATCACACATAACTTCAGTCCCATAAGGCTTAGTAACATTTGGGTGTTCACATGCCAGAATTTTCCGAAATGGCCAGCTCAGGCTTGTTGTGACTATAAGTACTGTAAGTTCCTCATGTACCCCTTAGCCCTCAACCCTATACTGTACCCCCCCCCCCCAAAAAAAAAAAAAAATCTTGGACACCAGGTTGGGGAACACTTTTTTACTCCACAGGCATATTAAAGTGAGTTGCTGCATTTTTTGTTGTACCCTACCTTGATATTTCCTTATTGTACCCAAGTTGAAAATGGAATGTGACATTATGCCTAGCCAAAACTGACTTTAAAATCATAAAATCTTCAAGACAAGTGCCATACTGCACAAGAGGTAATGTTTGAACCTTGTGCACAAGTGTCAGGAGTTATGTTTACTATCATATAGACTACTGTGACTGTGAACAATGTGTACAATGCCTTGTTTGTAGAACAAAAAAAAAAAAAAAAACTGTGCTTTATGGTATGATTTCAAATTTGATACACACTTTGATATAGATCTTGGAAAGAGAGGTTGGAATGTACATAAGTATTTATTCAACTCATGCTTAGATATTGTTTTCAAGTGGATAGGTCAGGTAGTAAATTGTTATGAATTACAGTACTATCGTGTAATACCATGCATAAACAAACAGCCCGATGATTTCTCATGATAATACAGTATGATCAGTTGGAAATTCGTCATTGGTTTTAACTGAAAAATATTTGAACTATACTTGGAAGTGTAGCCCGTTATTATTCTTCAGGATAACAAGATACTGTACATGTACCAGGATTGATGATGACACATTCTACTCTGGGAATTTTTATTCTGGTAGGATCTGGATGCTGTATGTGAATTCGACAAAAGGCTGTAGGCTTAAAGCCAGGATTTTGTCTGGGAAGGGGGGGGGGGCTAACAAGTCGCACTAAAACAAGAATGCAAGGGAAAACATGGGCACACAAGGCCTTCCCTGTCTGCTTGGGGCCCAGGGACTTGTGCAAAGTTGAGGACCCCATGGTTGTCCCTCTGAGGGACAATTCCACTATGAAAGACAAGGGGGAAAAGTCTCTTGAAAAGGGATTTTGGTGCATTTTTTTGGACTTGAATCAGGATGCAGTTGAACCTTTCAAACCTTCCCATGGCTACCTACTGTACCTGCAAGACTGAGTTAACTGTGTTGGGCTGAACATTGAGTTGCATGAAAAATATCGAATGAAATATTTTTTAGTTGATCATCACAGTATTTCACGGTTATCTTTTTTTTTGATTTCAGAGTATGCAAAACATGGCACAAAATATCACAGAGACTGCTTCAAGGCAGGCAGCAGATTAGCTGGTCCTGTGTGAACCCCCTGGAAGAAAGCAAACACCTTGATAAGTCAAGTGGTGAATCCTTGGTACATCCTATGGCTTTGTTTGAAAAGGACTTGGAGAAATGTGCTATGGTATAACTTCTTTTTCTTTACTTAAATTTCTAGCCAGAGGCCAGTCCTTCCATTTAAAGTTGACAGTGTTTTGCAGTTCCCCAAAAACTTCTAGATGTTACGATACATCAAAACTGCTATTTTATGAAAAGCATCCAGTACAGTTTGTGCCATGAACAGTAAGTGTTCAACCATTTTGCATAACATGGCATCCAATGGTGGAAAGTCTACACAGAGAGTTTAACTTGGTATTTATACCAGCAAAAATCAGTCACAACAGGACTTGCTCTGAAGCACTACGGCATATCAGAATCAAAGCATTTACCTGAAACAATCAGTTGCCTGTGTTCAGAGTGAGACTTACAGTAGATCAACTTTCCTTCAAACTGCTCAGGTCATCTACTATTTTCAAGCAATGTTTTTGTACCCCAAACTAACCATGATTTATTTGCCGCAATCATTGGTTGTCATGTTTTGGTCTCAAAGAGTTGAATGCTCTTTTCAATCTCATTGAAACGTTCAAACTGTGAATATTTTCAGAAAGCTTCTAAAATTTCATGTTTTTAGTTGTATTGCAAATAATTTGTCTATCTTTGGAGTGCATTTGAGCAGCTGATGTTGACATTGGCACTTTGTATGTTCTTGATTGACTAATTGACCACACCATCTTAAAACAAGATTTTATGCACAATTGTTCCATGGAAAAACCCATTTTATGTTAAAGTCAAATTTATATAGGAATCTTAGGAAGGGAAGTTACAAGACAACATAGGTGTAGTAAAAGGGGGAGGGGCAGCAGGGGTGATCACCCCACCTTTGTGGGACACCAAGTTTTGCCCCTGCCCTCTTAAGTACTGATACTGTAGCAATTTTTGCCTGCAACAAGCCAACATGTTTTTTCAATATATTCACAAATATTCTCATTTTACATTAGACTGATGGTGGTACTTTGCCTAGATAATGTCATTAATTGGTCCCGTTAATGTTGTCCACAAGTATGTTGTGCTCTCCCCCCTTCATATTTTCCAGACCTGACACATCTCATCAGGGAGTTTTCCTCCTCCCCTCACTTTCAAAATATCTTCCTAGACCCATGGACATGATTTCACTGGTTTGGGGAGGATTGACCTATAGTGCTATAATAGTGTTTCCCCTGACATTGTTTTTGTGAGGTGACTGCCTCACAGTGTTTGGCCACCACCGTACAGAAATTTGCTATAAATTGCCACCTGTACTGTACTAGCTATTAAAGTATTGATAGTTCTCCTTCTCTGTTGGCATGGCACCATATTTCCCCATGGACAAATACCACATTGCACTCTCTAAAAACCAGGGGAAACCCTGAGTAGTATTTTCACCATTTAGGTTTGGATTCAGGCTGGGTTTTTCCAAATCCTTCACCCCAGGGAGACCCCATACCCTAACCACTGCTGCACTTTCCTTATATTATAATGGGCTTTGTTGAATGAGCCCCTTTAGTCCAAATCCCAGATCTGCCCCTGCATTGTGTTTAGACTGCATGTCACATACAGTGTACTAGGTGAACCATCGTGAAAGGTTTGCATTGAAATTACAAATATGTTTTTGGTCTTGTAGAATATGTGGAGTGTACCCAAACATGCGATAATGTTTACTGAATTTACATGTTGGAAAGACAGCGCCAGACTGGATGGAAGTAAAAGTGACTCTTCTACAAAAGGTCATAGAGATATTACAGCTTTAGTCAAGTCACAGGTACCTGAGGAGTGTACAGTGCTTTGTTTGCACACACCAGGAACAGTGGGTGAGTTTGAGAGTTTCGATTTATGTTTCTGTACTTTGAAACAGGGTTGGCTATTGGCGCGGGATTTTGGGAATAGTGCACAGAGGTTGTCAGTTCCCCACAAAGAAAACTTGTTGAGGGGGAATTCCCACACAGATTTTGGTATGGACCCATTCTGGAAATGTACTTTCTGCCTCGCATTCAGAATAATTTCTGCTCACAAACTGCACACATTAAGTCAACGCAGTAATGCACTGACTATCCCACAGCGTGTGGTTGTACTTTCCTTTGGCAAATCCCATGAACTTTTGTTTTGTGGGCAACCGATTTCATTATACAATAGTTACGTTGTGTTCTGAGAGCTTGTACCATTGTGGTACAACATAAACTCTCTGTAGTTTGGTTGTTGCTGCTTTCAAGGTGACTTAATACTGACGTTAGGCTAGGCTGGTGCATTTATCCATCTATACATTACGTTAGGATGGCGTGTGAGCTGGTGCCAGCAGCTCTAAAGAAAAAAGTATGGTATGTCAAAATTAACAAAGTAAAGTTTTGGAAATGTTGTTAAGGGCATAGTTAAAGCATTTACACGTGCCTAATACATAATTTGTGAAATGAATGCTAACTTCATGATTTTGAGTACCTGTCAATTTAACGATGGGCTTGTTACTAAGACGGCAGACTTACACAGGTCTATATTATATTACAATAGTGGCATTGCCATTTGAAATGATTTACACACACTCAAGTCTAGACTGTGGGACCTTATAATTAAGTGCAGTATTTGAAATGAAAGTGCACTTGATGCCTTGTCACTGCAAATAATCAGTGCAGAACATCAATGACTGCAAGAGCTGATAGCCACTAGGTCTGGTTGTGATGGTGTCTAGTTATAAATTGTGAATAGGCCAACCTCTGGCCAACTTAGAAATTTAGGATGAGGTGGAGCCTGGAGATGGGTGATGTACAGTAGGAAGGGGTAGGGTGGGATATGGTTACGCCACTTTTGGTTTTTGCCCTGGCAGGTACGTATCAATTTTTTTCTACGATGTGACATGGCTAGAATCCCCACCCCCAAAATTCACAGATTTCCCTTAAAATTTTAGACCAAGGGGGTAATTCCCCCTAAATTTTTGAGCTGGCGCTAACCCTGCATTGAAATAATGTCAGTGGAACATGCTTCAAATTTTTAGATGATAATTTTTTAGGCAGTCACTTCTCAAATTTGTTGTAAGGACAATCAGTAGTGTAGCAAATTCAATGGAGGGGTTTGAATACAGTACATTTGCTAATAAATGGCCCAGGGGCATTGCATTTTTGAAAAGGGGGCATTTATTTGATGGTATATTGCAACTTACAAGTTACTGTAGGTGTGTGTAATGACACTGTACGTAAACAGTAGTTACCAGAATGCACTGCTGGTTTATTTGGACACTTGTTGTTTTGTGATTGTCGTTTTGTGATTGTCATTTTGTGTTTTAAAAACTTCTACATGGATCAAACTACAAACCATCTGAAAAGGTACATTGTTTTTGACGTTGTACTGTTGTGGCCTAAATGCTAAGCTTAAGCCTAGAGTCAGGCCTGTAGTGTAGGCCTTCCTTGGACCTGTTTATAGGTGGCATTTATTATACGGTGTAGAAATATTAAAGAATATACGGTATGTGGAATTCAGTATTTGGGGTAACTTTTGAAAGGGTAGGGGAAAAATTCTTTTTGCCAGTGGCCACCAAGTAAAGGCTCAAAAATCAAAACAGGAGGCAATCAAACTGCGTCATTCCTTTTCAGGCATGAATCTAGGCAGGCTCAAATCTTTTCTTTGCAGACTTGATCATCTTTTTGAGTTATGGATGTTCTGTATAGTAGTTTTGAAGAATGGCAACATGTCTCTCAGTATGGATTACTATTTACTTTATGTAGCACCCTCTAGTCATACTTGTGTCCTTTTTACTACTTTGTGAATTAATAACATCCAGGTGTGACTTCACAATTGTCTTGAGTTTTATGGTTGTACACATCAAATGATATTAACTGCACCGTTACGATTATCGTAATACTGAAAAACCTTATCCAAGATTTAAAGCCACAATGGAGTGTGTTTGAACTTCCATTTTGTTTGCAACTTTATCTTTTGAATAAAGGAACTAATAGAGATTTGAAAGTTCTTGAAGAATCCGAGACAGAAGGAGGCATTTCATGTCTACTGCTGCCAGACGTGAAAGGGGTACGGATGCATCAATTTAATGTTAATGCCAAGGACGGCAAAACCCTCAAGAGGAAATCAACACAGGATATGGTCACAGAGATATGTGGCGGATCTATGGAAGATGTTAAGTGCATCGTATTGTTTGGAGGTGCATCCCCCTATTTCTCCCAGGGTGTTGCAGAGGAATTGCAGAAGACATTTAATGAAAGGCTAGGGAGAGTCCCTGTTATTGCTGGTGCGTTAGTTCGTAAAGTGGAAGCCTCAGAGTGAGTAGACAATTCTTTTATGTCATTTGTGTACATGCCATGATCAAACTTACTTACGTCATGTACTTTTAGGGGATCACATTTGTTCATGTACTTAAAACTTGTCTTTTGCATTTAAAAGCATTTAACAATTTCTTATGAATGCATTTCAAATGAACTGCTCAAGGCATTTTAAAAAATTTAGTTTGTGAGTAAATCAGGGCTTGAAAAACAGTTTTGTCATTTGCCACTTGTGATGGCGGGTTTCCCCGTCATTTTACGTAGTCATCATGGTTACTCTCACTTTCTTGGGATTGGACAATTGATTTGGCTTTTTGGAGGAAATGATGAGTGAAAATTAATGAATGAAGATTTTTCAAATCAGCATTTAAGTGACTGGAAAAAAATGTCCCATAAAAATGTGAAATTGCTATTAAACTGGAATGCTTTGATAGTGTTTTGAAGAAAATGTTGTTGCTTTCAGTGTAATGACATTACAGCAGCAGCTCTGTCAGTAAATTAGCATCAAATGGTCAGTTGTGGAATTTAATATGCATGGTCCATATTGACTAGTTTCCTGTTTTTCTTGTGCATATTAATATATAGAGCCATACTGGGGACAAGTGAAGATATGGGCAATTCACTCAATTTTAAAAATAGCCAGACTCCAAAAGTACAATGAGGACCCTTAAATTCCTCTTTACGTGGGCATCATCTTCATTCTAAAACAGAAAAACAATACCCACATGGAAAAAATTAAATCCTATCTTTCGTGATGGCTACTGGCTACCCTATCAGGAATAAGACTCCTTTATTTACACTAGAAGATCTCTGCAGATTGGCAACAGTTTAAAGTTTTGGTTAAATAATGAAAACTACGTGTAGTCTTGTATAGCACAGACTCCAGCAAGAGTTTTTCAATGAGTTTTATAGGTACTTAAAGAGGTTTGCCTGAGACTAATACATATAAAATTAAATGTTCTTCAGTGTTGGGAAGAAATTTCCTATTTGAGCCAAGTGTGCTTGTGACCTGATGCTCTTCGAATTGGTTGGAGAGGTAGCCTTGGGTGGAAAATTGTGTTTTGCTTACCCCTGAGAGTAAATGTCCATGGTCAGAGGTCAATGGTCAAATTTTAAAAACATTACACTGACATATCTGAGATATCACACATGTGATGGGGATGTCCAGTACTACCAAAACGTATGGTTGCCATTGAGCTAAAGTTAGATGAGGTTTTACGTCCCAGTTTCTAACCAATTGGTTTAAGTCAAGCTGGCTACGTCCTTTTTTCCAGTTGTGGCTCACTGGCTTGTTTTCCCTACTCCATTGCTTATGCTGAGCACCAAGCACAATGG
>WURT03000020.1:665671-698503 GCA_009936505.3 Holothuria glaberrima
TGTAGTCAGAATTAATGAACACATTTTTCCTGCCCTGCGGCCGGAGATTTTTTAGGCGCACCAATTTTTCTTTTCTGACGACCGAGTTGTAGTCCGTTGCAGGAGATTTTAAGGGAACACATTTTTTTCCGGCAGCCGAGTTGCGATCGGCTGCCAGAGGTTTTTCTAGGGAAAACAAAATTGCCAGAAATCCGGCAATTGCCGGAAGTCTTACATCCCTGATAATGCAAATCAAATGAAGCTTGGGAAAAGTATGCGACTCTGCAAAGTGAATTTCCTAATTCCAAATGATTGCAGATTTTGTAGGGAGAACAGGTGAATTACAATTTTTAACTTGTAACTAGCTCCCAGTTTTATGTCTTCATTGTACAGTAGTACTAGCACAACATTAAACAGCTGGGTAGTGATGCTTTCTATGATAAAACTGACCAGGGAGTAGCTACTTGTCAAATAGCAACTCCCTGAACTGACCAACTTGGCATGCTAAACGATAACTTGTTCTTTAGTCAGTCTAGGTACTCATTAAAAAAAAAAAAAAAAAAAAAACATAAAAAACTTCAATTTTAAGGAAATTCATTCTGAACAAAGAGTAGCAATTGCACAATGCATAAATCATATTATGTTATGAGATAAACACATGTTGGTGAAAGGTAACTATATGCTTATTATGGTTTAAAAAATGTCAAACTTGAGTGATTTGGCATTTGTATCTGTTTAATTGGTAAAACTAGTCGTGAGTAGAAGTGTAGTATCTGTAAACAGTAGTACGAGTAACAGTATGTTGCTATTATAATAACAGCTGTAGAAAATGTTACACATGAGAATCAATGTTTAACATTTCAATATTTGCATGAGCACAAATGTATAGAATTAGTATACTCTGTTATCCTAACTGATGAATGTGTTTTTTTGATCATGTGACAATATTTTTGTAACTAAATGGTTCAATTCTAGAAGGATAACTCCTTGCCTTACCCTTTTTAACGTAAGGCAAATAAGAGGAGATTTGTAAGTGTTTGCTGATTTTTCGAAGCAATTTTTGGGGCTCCTGCCTATTGTATCTAAGAGTAATTATCGCCAACTACTGAGCTCTATGTTGCTCCATGAGCACTATGTTGTTACAAGACCTGCACTTTATAGAAGTGACTTTCTTCTTGATTTCTGCGATGCACATTACCAATTTATAACTATACACAACAAATCACTACAACAAGGATGTATTACGTTTTCACAAGCGATGCAAACTTTGACAAGCTGAAATGGAAACCATTCGCAGTAGTCCAGATTTTCCTTAAAAAATTCAGTATTTACAAGAGATTCCTTCTTCGGTTTCATTCGCCCTCTTTAAATGTTTGGATTCAACCTCAAGATCTGTAAATTTACACCAACAAGACATGTATATATACTTGTGTCTTGTTTTTCTTAACTGCAACAATTACTTGCACAGCCAATGAAACAAAATACAACAAAAAGGTAACCTGACTGAGTTATTGCTAATAATTTCTTCAAATAATTCATTCACTCTTTCAATTAAGGATTTCCAAAAGAACCTACAAATTTTCTGGAAAATACGGAATAAGCGTACGAGACGCGTAAACTGGCTGGAAGTAGACAAGATGACGGTTTATTTGCACTAAAGGCTGAAATTGGTATCTACTAACTTCGCAGACGATATGAGAAACCTCTGAACAAATTTATAGCTAACTTAATGGCATTATCTGTTTAGGTGGATTCAGAAGAAACACAGAAAAGTAAAGCAACTGCCTGACATTCACAGCTTTAGGGTGACCATTTCTTTTAAGAACAAGTGATTCATTGGGGGTTTTATATTGATGATGATACTAACATAAATCTAGGAATGGACACCCCATTCAAGATGGGGAAAACTTTTGCTTTTCCTAAGAAAACCAAATTACATGGGAAACAAAAACAAAGAGACATGGCTTTTAGTATAATGTATGTGATACAGTTATACAGTATTAATACAGTATTAATTTCCTGAAAAGTTGCAAAGTTAAACTGATTAGAGTAAAAGACACGAGTGCAAATAACCTCAGCTCTCTCTTGATTTGTGTCAAAGTACACTTCTTTCTCTTTTGCTTTAGGTCTGGAGTGTGACATAGATTCAACTTTGTCCTCCTTAACTGCCATCTGTGATCAAATTGGTGCCTCTTTTAGGGCTTGTTACAAAGTTTAATTTCTTTTCCCCTTCCAGCTCCCTTCCCAACAGATTTTTATGAGGACTTCTTTTACTTCTTTAGTACACAAGGAAGTCACTAAGCTTGCCAGAATCTGATATTACAAAGCAAATGCATTTAATTTTCTACAAAGGTTCCAAAGGCGTGGCAGCATACTTTATCTTACTCTCAAGTCTATGCAAAACTAACAGGAGGCAAGCCAAATAGGCTAAAAAATTACTCCATGAATGTGGGATAATCATTCTACTTCTCTGTACAGTACAAGTTATGTCTTAATCTCGATGACAAAATAGTCTTGAAAACTGTGAAAAACCAGATAGGGTTCCACATTGTAGAAGCTGTCCAGTACGAGCACTTGCATTTAGACTGAAAGTGTGGCTAATGAGGAATGAGCTCGGGAGAAAGTTGGAATGGTGATAGCGCCACCTGTGCTTAGAGTCTGCCAGATAGCAATGGTAGGACAATTGGGCCAAAACATCTACATAAATAGGGGGTAAAAAGGTGAAGAATTAGACTCGATTAACTTGCAAAGTGTGAAAGACATGAGTAGAAGTGTGTTGAATATCGCTGGATATGAGGTAAATTCCATTGTTATGAATATTCATAATTTCTAGAGTATTAGTACTCCAGAATATATTGATGCTCTGCAATCTTCAACAGTCATGGATACCATTGCAAACTTATACAGTCACTGGATGAACACGAACAAAAGTCATAATGAAATATAAGAGTTACAAACTCACTTTAAGTGACATACATTGTGTGAAATATGATGCATACTGTGGGGCCTTTTATGTAGGGACTAGGAGGCATTATGTATGGATGAGGAGAGCTTCCATGAACTACATCCATTTCTTTGCTACATATGGTGTAAAGACAGTGAGTATGATCAAATACTTGTAAACATGGTTGGCGCATTCCACCCTCTTCTCTTCCATAAAAGTCATTACTCTAGTCACCGATTTTTAAAGGCAACCTACTGCCTTTAATCAAAAGTTCTTTTAAAGGTATGTTTTCTTGTCTTATCTACTTACAAAATACTAAGTGCTAGAGATACTTTTCATTTGTGCATTGACTGTTGAACTATAGGAATACCAATTTTAGTATAAAATCATGTCACACAATCACTCAGCTTTTGCAAGCTAACATTAATAAAACCACTCACCATATACTGTATCCTGCCTTTCCACTTTCCTCTCCTCAACAGTTTTGATACATAGAACTGATGACCAGCCTGAGAGACAAGGGACAAATTTGTCCTTTTAACAGTACTATTGAATTTCACACAAAGTTGCCAAAAATGATGGAACCCTACAACTCACCTGAACTGTGTAGGTCCTGTACAAACACAGTAACGTGATGTGGAAAACCTTGCATATACCACTAATCCTACCCAAATACTGCTGAAGCGGTAGAATAACTTAACAACCGTGTAATGCAAACAATCCTGCTCAAATATACTCCAAAAATCAGACAAGAAAATAGATTATTCATTGTAAGTTTGGGTATTCTGAACTTTGGCCATCAGAGATACCAGGGAATAGTTCTTTTTCCTTTCAACCCCATGATTATCAAATATTGCGCACAAAGTTTCTTGTTACAAAGTACAAGCCTTTATATTACCCCTAATTCAAGGATTTTTTTGCTCTACAGCACCTTACATTGTGAGAAATGTTGATCTGTGGGAGAATGAACCTTGTTTGTTCAGAAAAGAGATAACAAGTCAATAAAACCAAAAATTGACATAGTTCGAAAAATGCTTGAACTTTGCACAAATAATGATAATGTCGTAATACCAAAGCGATAATGCCTATATTCCAGAGCCAAGTCCCATCATGTGTCAGGAATTTCTCCTAACTTGTGTTTGCATTTTGTCAAACAAAACACAGACACTTTTTTTCTCATTGGATTTTTATCTCCCAATCTTGCAATCATTTATTAGCTCATCCAGTGGAAGATTTTAGGGTAAAACACAAAGTCCTTTAGCTCACTAAATATCTTTATTTGAACTTGGTGTTTTATGTTCCTTTCAATATTGTGTTAATAATGTCACATGTACCAGTCTTCTATAGTATGTTGAAAGCTTTAAGTATTAATTAAATGCTGTATCTTCAAAAGAAAGGTCTCCCCCACCCAAGAAAAAAAAAAAAAAACTGGCCTTGCAAAAAGCTAAATTTTTCTAAAACCCTCATTCAAGATCTGAAAACAAATCTATAAATTAATACACTTCTTTCAAAACAGCTCTAGTTTAAGTTGAAGGTCATTGAAAAACTGCAGTTTATGGTTTCAAAAAATAATTAGCATACATTTACCTAACTACTGTCCTTCTGCAAACTTTCACTTTTTCGATAATTTCTTCACGCTATTATTGAAACAGATGGGGAGTTTTGGGGCAAATTCTGAAAGTGCAGAGTTATGCCATTGTTTATATTTTGGTTTTGTATACCTTTCATTTTTCTGAAGCATAACAAAAGGAGGGAATATTTAAAGTAAAAAGATGGAGATACCTTTTGATGGTCTACAAAGTACTAAATATTTGTAAACTATCTTTGTGTACCCTGCTTTCAAATCGGACACTTTACATAAAAATTCCCGTGATCTTGCAGTCAGGTTCTTGTTCTACTATAAACAATGACTTTTTTTTTTTTTAGTTTACAATCAAACTTTATCATTTTTGATTCCCATGATTTGCTTTTGATTGGACGAGCCTAAAGTTCATTAGAGTAAAGTGCAAATGCACTTTTACCTCACTAGCAACAAAGTTGAAATATGATATCTAAATTTCCTCTTCTACTCTTTATCGTTATTGTAGACTTTCAACAGTTTCATCCTTGCATTTGTTTCTAAAATTTTTTACTTCGTAAAAATATGACTTGAACAGATACCACTGGGTGTATCTTATCAATGTCAATAGACCGAATTTCCGATACTAGTTGCACATTAAAATTACTATGACACCCTTATTTCCCTGTAAATGGGCATATCACAGAAAACTCATAAGGTGTGTGGGGGGAGGGGGTGGGGCGGGGGGTATGATCCTCAAGTATCAATTTATAATCCTTTTCTGAATATCCATGTTGTGGAATCACATTACATAATCTGACCAACCAAACAAGACCCTTCAATCTCTTCCCTTTCTCCTTTCTCCTCCCAGCAAGAAACAGTCACAGAGCCATTTTGTCTGATAACTGCCTCAAAAACTGCATGTTATGTATGTTAGTACATTACTTTGCTCATTCAAATCCACCTGAAACAGTTTCTATGCAAAAGTGCACTTGTAAAGTACTTCAGAACATGTATAATAAGTGTATAGACGTTAAGATAGATGCACAAGTATGTGCTTCAGGTCCCATGTATTATGATAATGATAAACAAGCATTGTAATTTAATACCAATGAAATTCATACCTGTACAGGACTATTTCCATTTGGGAGGGGGTCAAGGGGGAGGAAGATGGGAGTGGAAAATGGGAGATGAGAGAGGGGACATGCTGCAGACATTTTGCAAGAACTTTAATGATGTTTGCCCAATACAAAAGAAGCAATTTCTACCCAAAGGAAGGGGGAGGAGAGGGAGGTATGCACCTCCTAGTCACAATACATTGTATGGCAATAATGCATTCACCTTCATTATTCTGAACTGACAATACAGTAACAGAAATATCCATATTAGATGTAGCATGGAATTATTGGATGAAATTTTAAATCATTTACCTAAGTTTACTGATCCTTATTAACATACAACCTGTGCAACAGCCGACGCATATAGCTCTATATGCCAAAATGCTGAAAGCTTTGAATGGCAGAATGCTGCATTCCAGGTCAAATGACTATGTGAAAAATAATTTTCCACTGCCTTTCTCTGCAAATCATTCCTTACCTGGATATAAGATATCCAATTTTCCACAGACCCAACCATATACATTATACATAGGACAAGCAGGTTTACTTTCAGACTCCAGGAGAAGTGTCCGAGCAGTGAGATGCTAGCAACTCTCTGGTCCAAGCAGTACACTATACAGCAGTTCCATAGAAAAGATGTAAGCAAATAGATGGGCTCCTTTGCATCTGAATGGTATACCGTAGACTCAGCTATCCTCCCAAATTTTTGAAAATAAGTATATATCCACATAAGTCAGCCAAAAGTATTGATTTGAAAATGTGTTTAGTACTCCCAATGAAACTTTTACAAAAAAACAAGTAAACTTCCCTCCTTAAATGCAACAGTATACAGAAACAATTTAAGGAAATAAAAACAATGTAAAAAGTATGAAACACAATGTCAGTGAAGGATACACACAAGGAACTATTGAAATGACATGCACAAAGGTAGCACCAGTTGCAATAGTATGATTACCACAACAAAGATTAAATGGCTTAGAGACTTGTTTTCCAACAGCGGCTTTTCTTTCAACTAATACACATCATACAACTACATGTCATATAAACTTTGCTATAACCTCTTAGGTCTAATCTATCTTGATCCTCGCAAAGTTTACACCAAATTACAGCTATTTCACCTTCTTCTATCACCCATAAACACAAAAGAGAGGTATTTTGACACTGTTTTGTGCTCTTTCACTTCTTTGATTGTCATAAACATTTAAGTTCACCCCTAAATGTCACTTTAATAGAATCACACTTAGGGGATATGAGTCCCATCTTTCTGTACCCTTACAGCTACAAGAATGAACTTTTAATACCTTTGACTTTTCACCTGTATCCACTTAAAACTGACATTCAGCAAACTGACACACTAATTAAACTTTTTTACAGTCTTTGACTTTTGACCCAAATGACCCAAAAAACCTGACAAAACAGGGCCTTGATAAAACCATGAATTTTGCCTCAAATTCTACAGGGACCAAACAAGACTGGAATTGATGTCTTTCCCTCTATGGGGTTCAATAATGTTTGGAAAATGCCACAAAAATGCTTTCCTTTCTGTTGTGCTTGAATCAGAAAAAAAAAGATGAACGTGACAAGATGCCCTGAAAGCAAAACAGGATTCCAACAAAATACTTTTCTGAAAAAGGAACATTTGCTGAAAATTCAGTCTCACCTTTATTACCACCAAGATTTCAAAAACTCCCAGTTTGGAAATCTACCAGCCCTGATACTTACCTCCGGAGCAAAATCCCTAGACTAAAAAGATACTGTTCTAATCAAAACTCACTAGGGCAAGGCTGCCATCCAAATACTTCAACACTTCCACACTGGAAAGAGAAAATCCAACCCCAAAATGCACACCAGAGCTGTCCAACTTGCAAGTGAGAAGAGGAGTGGGATGGCTACCCTCCATCACTGCTTTTTTTTGCAAGGGTCTTGTTGCAGGTAAGTGGGGATTTCAAGTGTAAATAGGAGGTAATAAGGGGTGACATAGATTCATGACACCATCCAACAAAATAGTTTACAGCTTCACCAAGTACAGGTAACTGATTACTTAGGGTAGTCCACGTAACTGATGACTTAGGGTAGGGATAGGGGAGGGGGTGAACATAAGATGGGATGACAGTGAAGATGGAAGAAGGCATGCAGGAGAATATTATAATCATAGCAACCTCCAGCAGATCCAAAGAGAACATAAAGACTTCTTTCAGTACATACTTCTGAGACTGAAGCAAATTTCCTCAAACAAATGATGATTCATACTCTGGGACAACAATTAATACTTTCATTTATAACAGGGAGTCTTTAATACTGTAATATTTCTAATGACTGAGTGTTAGAAGCCCACCACAATAAACCATTACTTCTCTCCAAAACTGCATAAACTTATACTTACAGTCTTAATAAGTACATTATCTTTTTAAGACGTTCTCTTCCGTTTTTCCCATAATTTATGACGGAGGAAAGGGTACCCATAAAATAATCCTTTTATCTCCTTCAATCGTAACACTCGGTTCAAAAAGGTTAGCTTTGTACATATACATGTAACCTCAAAATACTATTCCGTACTTAATACAGATTTCTCAGTAGCCAAAACACAGGAAAATACTGTAGATACAAAGATACAATGAGTCAAGTTTCATGATTACTGCACACATGCACTTTGCAAAAAAGTAGACCAAATTTTCAGTTTTCCAAATTTTCCAAATCATAGTTTGGCAAGAGATTTTGAAGATCAAGATCAGGGGTATTTTTAAGACGATGTAGTAAAGCAATCATAGAATTAAGTTTGCAAAAACCATAAAGGATACTTGGCAGGTAGGGGGCAGATTTACATAAGAAGGGACCACATGGGATGATTAATGTTGTTAGGTTGTCACTCCTGCAGGGGGAGGGCAGTGTGATTAAAGTCTGGGAGAAGCTAAAGAAAGGTGTGTTGTATCCAGCATATTTTCTTTAATGAGGCAATGGGGCAATTTAGGTTAGTTCCCCTCCCTGAACCACCCCGCCTCCCATACCTCCCCTCCTCCCCCCTATATTCTGTCCTTTCAACCTACTGAAGACTACACTAGACTTATGGTCCACAAATAAAAGATGTTTTTCTTTGCACAGTTTGCTTTAATTTTAAAGACAATACAAAAAGTATGGACATAGAACCAAAGACTAAGATGTCAACCTAATTTTGACATAAGATGTTGCATTTGTAATTTTTTTAAACTTTCATTTCCAAACCAATCTATCTATAATGTACAAAAAGTCTTTTTCATTCCACAGACTACGTCATAACCATATTATATACTGTACATACTTTAGGTATTGATCACCTACTATAAATATGCAAACAGTGTCAAATTTCCTAGGTCCCCATACTAAGCTAAATGCAACATGGACTTGCACTACCTATTCAACAAATGTTTAAGTAAAGCATTGTTGCTAAATGCATTATTTTGTTCTCATTTTCATAACAGGGGTTTGTACTTTTGTATCAGGGAGATGCCTATCTAGCTGCTTTACTTACAGGGTCACTATCCTTGGACTAATATCCCAGGTTAATGTAAAACACTACAAGTCTATAAAGTTGTAACAACAATGTATATTTTTGAAGGTGAACCCGAAATGCAAGTCAGCTAAAACTGTCTCAATACATAAAAGGAATTTGTTAGAATGTGACACTGGAGGAAGTTTTGCATAGGTCTCTTTGTCTTACCTACTTTACTTTGCTTGTATAAAAATGAAATTTGACCTTAGCAACCATTATAAGGCATGAGTTCAATTGTATCTAATAAACCAATTTGTACCAAACGTGAAACAAATAACATATTGGATCGAAGACATACTGACATAACTTTGAACATACAATCTTACAGCACATGTCATGGTGTAGAAGTAATTACATAATGACAATGAGTGCACAAAAATCAAGAGGGCCATAGAAGAAGGCACGGGTACGAGTTAAATTGTCAGGATGAAACACAGAGGGACGCCTCTTAACCTAAGCCCTTTCATAATGTAATGTGATATAACGAGATATTATGCTACAAAAATGTTGCTAAGCATTTCACAATGCAGGCAAATTTTGCTTCACCTCTCACAATATTTCAATGCTCGCTAACTCCTGTTATCTAACAAATGGCAGTTCTATCTAATGACTGGTCACTGAAAGAACATTTTTGGACAAGTGGCTGATAGTTGAAATTATTTCAACTTGATTGTGTCTCATTGTGTTGCCTTGTATCACGACCAGTGTGAAACGATCTAAAACAGTGATTCTCAAACATGGCCCTTAGGGCCACATGCTGGGCCCTGGCCCTGTTGGTGCTGCCGTGAATTGATTTTAGGTTTTGAGAAAAATCATATTTGACATGAACAAAACGTAGCTTGCGCGCCAAAATTTCGTGTTTGCCATCCCTTCGGAACTCGGCTGCTCCATCAGGAAGCTTGGCCGCCAACTGGCCCCACCCCCTGATTAGAGAGGCAAATTTGTGGTGAAGAGTACTGCGATTTCCTGCAATGTAGAGCCCCTGGAAGGCAAAAATGTTCTGACCTCAGTCCCAACCATGGTGGGACTTAGGTTGGGTTACTACTGTTAAAAATGCAAAAGTGCAAACTGCCCTCTTAACAGATTGAAGAACCTCATCATATGAAACCTTCCTACTACTATCTCTGTTTGCCGCAGTAGATATAGCTAGCTTTGGAACCTCTTACGTATGGATTTTGCTCTTTCCAATTGTTGTCCTCTCTCAAAGCCTGAGATCCCCTCTGCACCCCTCGACCTCTTTCCAGCCTCTCCATTTAGCCCTCACCCTCAAAAAAGTTTGAGAACCGCTGGTCTAAATAGTGATTTCTGTTTTATACTGTAAGGCACTACATCACATTGTTGCATACTACACCTAATGGGAAAGGTCCAGATACATTCACCTCAATTTACAGCTCATTACTAAAACACTGTCCTAATTGATAGACAGCTTTCTCTCTAATCACGTGACACAGTTTTTGTTGCTAATTTGCACCTTTCAACTTGCTGGTTTACTTCAAGTATGGTATGTACAACACACCATACAGTTTGCTTTAAGGGGCAATTTTCATCACCCCAGACAGTTCCAGTTCTCCCAACTAAGCAACTTGAATAGATCCTCCCATAACTGTGTGAAGTTCCTTCTATGCAGACACAAAACCTATTTTATTGCTTCAGGCCATGCCTTGGTGAGCATACAAGGCTGTAATGTGTAATCTAAGCACGCTCTCAGCATTGTGTGGAATGTGAGTTACTCTGCATCATTTTAATTTTCAAACTCTGATGTCAATCAAAGAGCAGGAACTAACTGAGAATTTTGATACCCCCACACTAAAAATATACTTTGGGGTGATGAGTATTTGTCTTTAAAGCATCCTAACAAAGTACTTCTCAGGGTCATTGGGGGAAATTTGAAAGACTAAGCTAATGTTTCAAATTAAGAAGATACGAAATAGAGAGAATGGGGTTTGTATTACTACTTGCAGATTGAACTTTTTTGTATGGGGTCATGTTCATTTGGTCTGATGTTAGAAGAAAACTTCTGATGAAGGGATGATTTCAAATACTGCCATACTGCCAGAAATCATTCTGCTACACAGTAAATTTACCATTTCATGCATGCCAGGCAAGGGTAGAGGATGAGGGGGGGGGGGGGATATATAGTTTCCTGTAATTAAAAATTGTGATTCTTCATCCATTCCATGCACAATCTGTACACTTGAAGTCCTACAAAAATGGGGTTTATGTTTAATAAATTTTATATTATCAACTAGACTCTATACATCAAAGAAGAAACTGTGCTGAAATACTTCAATTTCCTTTGTACAGTGTAAGTGAACAGAAGTCTAAAGAAAAAAAAAAAAATGAAACATGCTTTATACTTCTTACATATTTCCTTCTCAATACTGTACACATTCATTTTTTAATTACATAAAACTTTGCTTTGTTAGTTCACCTGTTCCTGCATGCAAAAAAGAAAAACCTATCCTCAAAAAATTTAATAAAAACGAGGACAAAATCCAATTTAATAGAACAGGCCCACCGCCCACACTTTTAAACTAAAACTGATACTAGAAAAAATAAAATTGAAAATTTCTCCTACAAATACGAACATTTTTAATAGACTATTGAGCCATTAACCACGCATGGAAACACATGTAAAGGCCTCTTGAAAACGCCAAAAAACAAGAAAAATCTTAAAAAACAGTATCACCCCCCAAACAATGTATCAAATATTTTCGTCACCAAACAATGATTCTGACGTCACTGCTATATGCAGGGTGGCAATAATTCTATAGTTGCCATAGAAACTACAAAATATTGAATCCTGTATCTAGATTTTCAAAATGAAAAAATTGAATTTTGCAAAGCCAATCCATCTGCTGCTTTCGTCTGGGTGTGAGAAGTAAAATCTGTAGAATATTTTTTTCCCTACTCTTCAGTTGCTTCTGTGAATATAGAGCTAGTTTTTTTGTGATAGGAACAGGAAAATAACACAGTTATTGTCAGTGGACATGAGATAAGGAAATCAGTTTTTGTCATACATACTGGCATTAAAGCATAGGTGTAGGAAGCAGGGAGCTGGGGAGGAGCTTAAGCCCAAGCCCCCTAGTCAAAACATTTTGAGGCAGATGCTTCTGCCCCTCTCCCTTCTCAATTCAAGGACTAGAACCCCTTATTTGTCCCCTCTGTAGAAAATGTCAAACTTTGCAGTAATTTCTTAAACACTGCCAAATATATTGCACCAAATTGCATCTGAGGACCCTCAAATATAAAAAATTTTCCAAAGGGAGATGTAGATACCCCTTCCTCTTAGATCCCTCCCCCAGGACAATACTCTGAAACAACATTCAGCCTTGGTCAAAAACAGCTTCCTATGCCGATGTATTAAAGGGAAAAAGCAGTCAGTCACCCCCTAGTTATTTACAAAAATCTGCTAGATCTTACAGATCTCCACTTATTTCACTCACAAGTATATAGAGTATCTCATTATGTGTCTGCTTAAATATGGAGGGTAAACTAAGGAGTCATTCCTCATGAATTAAATAAGTAGCAGAATATTGTTACATGGCTGAATTAGGATGGCAGGGTATACTACTCTACTTCAAATTGGGGGAACTACATTTTCCCTTTAATGACTTGACAACTTACTTTGTTAACATAATAGTAAACAGAAAGAAATGCCTGTATATACTTATATAATTGTAATTTAAAACTGGCATACAGTATACATTACACCATTGGGCCTCACACTTAACTTGCTGCATACAGTGTACTACGGTTCCGGTTGTGTCCAAAACATGGGTGAAACTTATTGAGAACCTGAATTTTTGCAAAAATAGCAATTTCACCAAAAAGATCTAGCACATATAATTTTTGCCTTTCAGACTTGGCTGAGACAGGTCAATACTGGGTACAAAGGCAAGGGCTTTACCCAAACAATACAAAAAAGTGTCAACACGTGCCTGTAACCTGAGCACACATGATCGTGCTTGAAAATACAAAAAATCACAGGTTTTCTGGGTGAAATTATGTGGCTTACCTGTGTATTTGAAATCATCTGGACACAGGTTGACACACATTTTCATGCTTTTAATTTCATGCTACAGGATTCATCTTAGAATTCTTTGCTAACAATGGTGTGAGTAGTGCATACTGTACATGTAAAGTGTGAAAGCCTGTGACAGAGTATGGTAACTGGCCAAGCTGTGTCGATGTTTATGGAAAGCACTTTTTCATCAAAAATACCTAAACCCATGGTGAACACATGCAAAACTCTGAGGGACCAAATTAAAATAGGTTTTTTGTGGCACGGGCACTTTCCGACAGATCTACTTTGCAAGGTACTAAGGTACAGTAGGTGGAGGTTATGCAAGGTAAGGAGGAGTGAAAAAGAGTAATATTTTTAGCCGTAAGTATGTAATCTGCAGTCATGAAGTATGACTATTTTGAAAAAGACAAAAAGCCTGAAACGGACACTACATGAATATAGCAGAGAATGAAAGTAGAATTTGTAGGAACCTGAGTAGAATACCATTAAAACCATATTTGACCGACCAAAGTCAGAGCAAATTTATGGCTGCTACTTACGTTAGGACTTCATTTCCCTTTTTTAAGAACTGTATTGCTATGATGATACAGTGACACATGAGATAAAACATTGCAAAGTTGGGTATTACACTAATTTATGTAACACCCAAACTTACATTGCCTTCTTATATACCCTATCAGTGTTTAGTGACCAGTCCAGTAATGACCACTGAATAAATTTCAGAGATGATACCCTGCTAACATGTACAACAATCATAACATACACCCATACACACATGCCTAAAGAGACTAAAAAAATCTCTAGTAAAAATTTAAACAAGGTGAAACTTATAAGCATGTTAGCTCTTATTTTATTACAAATGTGTATCTCAGATAGTGCATGCTTTTGCACTTAATCTTTCATGTAATGAATTAATACCCAGCCATGTCAGATGGTATTAAAGAGTACAATTGACTCACCTTTTTAAGCTGATGAGCAGTTCTATTCTTTCTAAGGAGATCCAATCTAAACCAGGCACACCTTTAAATATACAGGAATACAATGCTACACTTCACACACGGCAGAAACTTTCCAAACCTCCAAATATGGCTTTCCTTCGACATACAGGATCTTCAGAACAACATTCAAGAATGCATTTTTTTTCATCAAGGTAAAATACGGAATATCTTTTCAGTTTGTAAGTTTGAACCAAATATTTTCTGGAAGGAAGTAACCTCCAGCAAGCACAGGCATTATTGTGTTCCAAAAGATTCTATCAGCAGTAAGGACAAGAGCTCTGAGCAGTCCTTTCCCGCAGAGAAATCAACTAAGGAAGTTATTTATTAGTTTCAATTTGGAAACCAGGATATTGCCCCAAACAGCTCCAAAACGGACAAAAATAATCAGAGACAAGTCATAAATTGGGATGTTTTTCAGTGCTGCTGCATTTGGTAATGTGAAGACTCCACCCCTCTGCCATTTTATTTTGAAGCTGCTACATGAACCACAACTACAGGAAATGCTACTGCTGTAAAGGACAATTTATTAGCAAATGCGGTATTATGCTTTAAGTTCAGAAAAAAATGGGCATTTATCGCTCTTTATTTGCACGAAAACTGTAGAAAAGATGACATAGAAAGATTTCATAGCAAATAGTTCCAAACAACACTCCAAAACAAAAAGTGTGTTTTACGACCCCTGACTATCAAGTTATACAAACAGTTAACAAGGACAGCAGTTATGCAGGAAGTAGCTAGGTGCCCTTGATGGGAATTTTATGGTTTTGTAGGAAATTACCACCTGCTCTTGTGATATTCTACTTATTTTATGCTGCATTCATGAAAAAAAAAATGTGGTCAAGTTATAATAAACCTTTCTTTAATAGGTGATATGAAGCTTTTCAAACATTACTGTGTATTTACAATGCATTACTGTGTATTTACAATGCACTTTGTTAACAAAGAGGGATGCGAGTCAGACTTGTCATAAGCGTACAATGTGTAACAGTACAACTGAAACATTTCAGGTGGATTAAAAGAAGGGGCTAGGGCAGGTTTCCTACACAAGTTCAAAGAGGTGGTCTATACCCAGGAATCAAGTACTGTACTCTGCTATTCTTGGCAGGGCTGGAAAACATCTATTTCCTGGCAAGCAAGTCAAATTTCCCACTATTAATACATGTTTTCATGTATAAAACTAGCCAAATTTCTATCCAAGTACCAAAATTTCCCCTATAAGGATCATCCTTCATTCCTCATAATTGCTATGCATGATCTTTGGACTCTTGAGGAATTTTAAAACTGTTGAGAGTAGTGTTGGAACAATTATCACTATTCACCCTCAGTATCGGCCGATTTTCCCCATTTTCATCCTATATCGGTCACCTGTAAAATTGACCTTAAATGGCGATATTATTAAACTGATACTTATCGTTCCATGTGTCATGGGTACACTATATGAGTACTTTTGAATGCAAGTTACAATAGCCTACTGTTAGTTGCTGAATCTTATTTTTCAAATATCGGTATTGGATCGGAAACGGCCGATATCAAGAACTGAAATATCAGGATTGATAATATCTGCTACTTGCAACGCCGGTACAATACTAGTTAAGAGATGCACAAAAATTGCAGGTCTCAATGAAGTACAACAAAACTGACTCTTCTAGTCTTCTTCTTTATGCGATCATAACTTTTCCCTTTTGACGACTACTATGATTTTCTGACATATGCAACTGTGCACTTCAGCTATTGAAAGCCTGATGTATAGGACTGTAATGATGTAGTGTTACTAACTGATAGGCTCTTAGTTGACACTTAACTGCTGTGGTGCAGGCCCATAGCCAGACAAGATCTTGAAGGAAGTGAGATAGCTTCCAAGGGGCTAAGATATGTTTTCAGGGGGTAAGATACATTAAAATGTATTAAGCAATGGAAAACTATAATTTTTATAATTTCTAGAAACGGGGGGTGAAGTTTTCAAGGGGAAATCCCCTAGAAAACTTTTCTAGGGGGAATCCCCTGGAAAACACTACTGGAGACTGCTTCTCAGACACTGGTATCAAATTGCAAGGTAACACAAAACAATCAATTTTGACAACTTCAGTTGTCTATACTGACAGCATACTTTAGGAACCAAAATAATCTGTGGGATATGGGAGGGAAGAATGCAACTCCCTCAGCTTGAAGATGCTCCCATTTGCCTCGCTGACTCAAATACTCCAGACTGAAAGGAATTGTGTGGAAGGCAAATGAGGGTGATCCTTAGGACAAGATGGCAGACATAGGGGGCGTGATGCTAACTCTACTACGGGTAGCGGGCCAAGAGCGAATTAATGCAAATAAGATGTAGCAAAGGATAAGTATATGTCTGCAAAGTGAATACTTTCTACTTTTTCACACAGTACAGTTTATTTTTATTGCAGTCTTTTTCCAATATTTCACACTCATCTCCAAAAAGAATAATGTTCTGCAGCCTAAGAAGTAAAGGAAAATCTGGAAATAAAACATGCAAAAGTAGGATTTTGTTGATCAGAAGTAGAGCAAAAAGGCCTAATTAGTATACCTTTCATTGCTACTTACAACTGTTAACAGCATGACTCATTACAGCATTTGAAAATGCTATTTTATTTACATAAAGAATGATTAATTAGTAGAAAGTTGGACTTCCAAGTGAAAAAGAAGAGGAAAAAGGGACGAGACTGTTCAAAAAGTAGGAGAAAGTTAAGCACAATTTGAGAGCCTTAATCATTCTGCAGCATGTTTAGACCTTTAAATTAGAATACATACCCAAGTGAACAAGTCACTCGTTACGGGAGTGGTTCCATCATGTTGACCAGAGATCCAAAGTGAAACAAAATTCTGAAAAGAGAAAGAAAAATGAAAAACACACTTGTAAATTAAGTAAATTTTGTAGTGACCTTTTAATTTTATTCTTGGTAACCAATTTCCTGCTTTCTTTTAAAAACAAAAGTTCTGATTATTTGTTTACAGAAATCAGCAATGAATCTAATGACAAACATCACTATGATTGATACTGAGAGAGCAGTTAAAAAAAAAAAAATGTAAAAAGACAAGTTTTCAACATGTCAGACAGTCAAAGGCTTTTCATAAGTTCCATGCATCACTGGAGGAGTCCACAAACATATAACTGCCCAAACGCACAAACAATGCCATACAATATGTACTCTGTACAGTCATTCACATGACATTCACAACAAGGGTATTACCATAACTTGTAGAGTGTTCACATTGCCAAGGACTAGCTTTATTTAAACTTGACTCAATACTGAAAATATGGTTATAGTGCTGTATATTCCAGGACACCATTCATTCAACAGCGTTCTCCCCCATTTCTTGTCTTTCACTGCTTTAGACAGAAACCTTGGGAGAGGTACGGTATTAATACATGATACCAAACAATCAATATACAGGAACACACTATCTCAAGATCCCTGTGTTTCGAATACAACATGAATGATGTTCAAAAAACAGAAAAATTAGAAGAAAAAAATCCTCTTCTATTTATAACGCTATCAGTTTACAATAGTTAAGTTTACTGCCAGTATCGAATGAACAGGATGAGAAAACTTGCTGTTCTAAGGAAACCCCCCAAAACTGAACTAACTTTCACTTTCAGAGAGCCATCTTACCACTTCCTTGTCTCCATTGAATGAACAATGTCACAATTGGCAGAAATCAATTATTTTCACAAGAATGTAAATAGGAGGTAAGAGAGGGGCAATGTAGATCCTGAACAACACTGCCACATTTCCACTACATGTATTAACTGACATTACTTAAAATAAGACAGGTCCAGTTAAATCTTGAAAACCTACAAAACAAAGTCCTGAAGAAAAAAAGACAACAGAAGAAAACACACACACACAAAAATACATTTTCTTTTGAACAGAAGTGCTTAAGTATTCTCTTTCCTTCCCTACAAATGATAACATCCTAGACTGTTGTTGAAAATCTTCCATCTTGAAAAATAACATTTAATCTAAAGTGATCCAGAAAAGATCCACAAAGATAAAAATAACTGAAATAAGTGCAAGTGCAGATTGATTTTCAAACAAATCTGACACTCTAAATACATTTTGAACAAAATGTTGAGAATTGTTGTACAGAAGGAGAAAAACAGAACCTACTTTGTGAATAACCGAGCAAAACAGATTGCTACTTCATCACGATAGTACATATTTACTCAGCTTTCCTAGCTTTCTGCTTCAAAATTAAAGTTGACAAAAAACATGCCCTTACAATTCCTCTCAATTTTAGGGGAATATGCCTCCTTTCTCAGTGAAGAGCCACTTCATATAAAATTTGATACTGCTCTGGATTTTTATGCTAGCTCGTGCAAGAAACAATTTGGAAATTTGGTAGAAAAAATGAGGGTACAGTGAGAGAAATATGACCAGGAAAAAACCAGCATTTCAAACAAATACTTACGGGGGAAAGAAACTCTTAAGTAATATGAATCTCACACAAATCAGCTATTCTGCCAAAAATCACTTTTATGCTTACAAGCAACATAGACAAGCAAGATGGGAACCTGAGAGGGGTTTAACATTTGAGACGGCTGCAGTACTCAAAAAATTTCTAAATTTAAACGGTTGAATGTAAACTACCGCATCAAATCATTCATGTGTGTTGTTGCCATGAAGAAAGTGCATATCTTGTGGGTCATTTAAAAACAACTGTGCAAACAAAGAGTTTTCAGGAAGCATAATCTGGATATGCCAGGAACAACATAATTTATATCTTCCACACACGTTTGTACTTCCTCTTACCTCTTCTTTTCTGTTAAATTGACGGCCACCATCTGCATGCCCACTCTTTCCTAGATTAATAGAACGATCCATTACAAGATTGCACAGCCTTTTCTCTTCTCCAGATTGCAAAGCTGATCCAAGCCTCCCCTAAACCTTTGCAGCAACTATACTAGCAGGGCCTATAAGGGGGCATTTCCTATCCCTTTTCCTTTCCTTTCTACTTCCCCCCCCCCCCACACACATACTTGGTTTCCCCTATAACTAAATAGATCTGGAACTCATTCCAAATAACACCAGCTAGGCTTATCACCTGTGGTCTATAGCAGTTTAGTATGATTGAGAAATATTGCCAACTTATTGCCATTTGGGCAGAACCAAGTACCATTTTGGCATGACCAGGAGCCATTTAAGAACCACTGCAAGCACAAATTTAACATTACGTCTGACATGATGTCAATGCACTGCCAAGACACCAGGAATACCTTGGTAGGCTTACAACATGTACAGTACCAACAAACCTGTAAAATATATGATTAAGAACTTTTATCAGTGTTTTGTGCACAAATCAAGGAAAAAGCTTCACCCTCTAATTAAACACTACACTCAGTTGGGGATAAAATGGGGTACATTTCATGCCTGTGCTTTGTTAGAAAAGTAGAAGTCACCTAGTCATATATTTATTCAAAGCAAACCAAGCACTAAATCTTAGGAATCTTGGGGTAAAGGCTACCTAGCACCTTCCTTTATCTTGTCGTATGATTTGGACATGTGATCAAGTCTCCCCAAATTTGGGGTAATCCTAGCATTACTTTGTGCTGTGGTGCACCGATATGTTTCACACCTGCATTGATCCAAGGGTCATCCAAACTGTGTTGGCTTTGTCCTGGTATTCCTACTTGGCCTAGACGTAATCATCAAAAGAATTATTTCCCCAGGAGGCCATGTTTGTTCCACGTCTGACTGAAGCACTTTTTCAAGATGAGGGGAATCAATTAACTATGCTACTATCCTACTATGCTTAGTTTTTACCCAAAACTTAATATCAAACTTAACGAAACCAATTGATCCTACAAACATCCCACTCTCTATGTAAACACTTGCCATAACTCAAATTCCATACTGGGGAGGGATGGAGAGGGGAATGAATAGAAGAGGAGGGTAAGCGAAGAAGGGGGAAGGGGTAAGTAAGAGAAGAAAAGAGGTTAAGAAAATCTCCAAAACACCCTGGTTTGGGAGTCTACGAGCTCCAATGCTTAAAGGGGCTCCTATTAACATACCTTATGTATACCATTATTGCCTGCAATAACACTCTGGCAGGAACTAATAGCACAGTGGTAACCCCTACCAATAGAGGGCACCTAGAACCCGAAATCGCTCTTCTGTATTTTGGAGGAGCGAAATAGACTCCACTATTCACAGGACATCATCTAATGAAATCAACTTAACATGACAATATTTGCACTTGCAATAATTGCAAAAATGCTCAAAATATTCCTAGAGCTGTCCCTCTAGCATTTCAACACCATGCTGTCATACTTTTGAGATGCATGTATCTCACTGTATTATGTGGATAAGATAATTTTTCTTCAATATGTTGTAAAGGAGATCATTTTTCCAATATGAAAATTTGTGTCAAATCTTCTCAAAGTTGACAATGTTTCAGTAGCATATACCTGTAACTGAAATTCGAACCCGCTAATCTGTATAATAAAATGTCTGTAATGCATACACGACTGGCTCAGACGCAATTCTTAACCCGACTCCGTTCCTTGTTTCTGTGTTTGGATATTCAATATGTTTATGATAAACAAACCTTAGAAAGGGATAAAAAGCGTAGATGCCATAATCACAAAAATCTCTTCATAATAAGCAAAATTTGTACAATATTTTGAGTGACTTTTTTTTTGTTTGATGAATGGCAGACTTGTGAATTGTATACTGGTACATCTCTCTAATGAAATTGTGAGACATATTGCACAAGCACCATAGTTAAGGGTGATTAATGTTTGCATATTACTATGTGAAAGGATATTTTAGCTTTCGTTGAAGTGATCCAGTTTATGGCAAGTACGGAATGAATAATAGTATTTCCCCAAATGAAATACTTAACTAACTCAAGCAAACGGGGGCTAGCCTCCCCCACCCCAACATAACAATACACCCTTCCCATGAAGTGTCCTCAGTTGACACTTGCCCTTGATCAAGGCTCTTTTACTGTCTGCTCAACAAGAACAACAAGAAGCAAAGTCGTCTAGTTAACTGGCCCACCCGAGAGGGCTTCAGTCTGGTGCACAATCTACTTTGTCAGGTGGGCAACAGATTTTAGAGGCAAGCCAAATGCCAAGTGGGGTGTGGGGGGAAGCCAGAGTACCCAGAGAAAAACTCACGTACATCGAGCGTCACTGGTTTTTGCCTGACGTTTATTGCAGACAATAATGGTATACATGTAAATAGCAGGCAATGAGGAGCAAAACAGACTTGAACCCATACACATGTAAAACACATTGGTGCACAGCAACTGGAACAGACCGCTTTGCCACTCGACAAACTACAAGAACAGACTGTGATCAGTTTTTATACTAAATTACAGGTGCATATAATTGCCTTGTCAGTGGAACTCTTTGGGCATTATCTATTATGAGGTCAAGGACAATCCTATGAACTATTGACCTCATTAACTATTCATGGCCACAATCACACCAAACCACACATTTTGCTACAAAATATCAATCAAAATGTTGAATTTAAGTCCGTTTTTTCTTGCATAAGTGTTAAACACATTTGTTAAAAAAAAGGCATCATCTAGCCTCTGCATGCTTCTAATAATTTTCTCTTCAAATTTGTGAAAAGGCAATCAATGTTCAGTTTAATCAACTAATATGCTGCCACTTGTATTTTCACAATAATGACCAAACACCTGAACCTCTTTACACATACACTATATGTTCACATGGGAAACTGTGCAAGTTGGCATGATCAGGAAAATGACCTTCAATGATTTCTCTCTGTGGAGACCTAAGTTGCATTCACATGGAGCAGTGAACATGCAATAACGACTGAGGGGGCATATAAAACTCTCTGCAAACTGTCCCTGTTTTCTAAAGGAAGCCATGTTTTAGCCAGGAATTACATCTGAATATTACATGGTTAACAGCACAACATGTTACCAAGATAAGGCCATCATTCATAGGCAGATACTGTATAAGGATAATATGATAATGAGCTGGTGGTCTTGACGTGAACTAGTGGTCCAACAATAAGCCAATAGTTGGTCATGTTCCTGTATCTTTCCCATGGAAGATTTGATCATGTTCTAACAACATGTCCTTGAGATCTTGTCACTCACATTTACAATGTATCTCTTGTAGGAGCCCTTGAGAGGTAATAAATATAGGGTAAGCTAAAAGGAGTGCTCACACTGAGCTAATATTCCACATCATTATTTTAACAAAGGCAATGATTTACTCTAGAAACCATAAACATTGAAGAAGTATATCTTGAAAGAAGGAAAAAGATCAGAAACAATATCAACAAATCTTTCATCGGGGGACTTTATTCTTTAACTGCCAAGTAAAAAGACACCTTTTTGGTGGTATGTCACCATAAGTTTAATAGATATATATTGTAACAAAACAATCAAATTAAGCTTGTACTGATAAGGAAAAGTTACTTCCATAGCTGGTGTTGAATATGTACTCTTTTGACGTACATACACTAACACCTGCGAACAATGAGAGATATCATCCAATTTCGCCATATTCATGAGCCTAATTTGATGTTACCTCTAGACTGTTCGTTGGTTAGGATACAGTATATGAATATTCATATTGCACGACAAAGCTCAACTGTAACGTTGATCTCTTAGTTAGATGAGGTTTTACGGGTCTATTTCTAACCAACTGGTTTAGGTCTGGCCTGCCACGACTTTTTTCCAGTTGTGGCTCACTGGCTTGTTTTCCCTACTCCATTGCTTATGCTGAGCACCAAGCACAATGGCAGTAACCTTGATGTGGAATCTACTGTACTCATTTTTACACAGTAAGTCAATGGGACTTCTTCCTCGTGCGAGCTTTACCCAGGAGAAATCACACACTAAAACTGAGGACTTTGGTCGTCTGAATAGCATGGTAATCGGATTTGCTTTAATTGATATTTTGTTGAACATTTATGAATTGTGTTTCTTGTGATAGGATATGAATTCTTAATAGCATACAGTTTTTACACAGTTTGACAAAGAATTCTTGCGAAAGTTTGCTATTTGGGTGCAGCCAATAAAGATGCAGGAGTAATTACACATCTGCCACACTGGCAAACGGAGAGAATGAAGTAGCTCATGAAAATGATTCACTCAGTTCCTTCTCATGAACTCCCTGGAATAGCAAGAAAAATAATATAAGAAAAATCATACAAACTAAGTCTATACCAGCATCTTCTTGATTTCATCAACCCACTAATGTACATACTAAGCTGATACAACAGAAAAGCTCCAGCCTCCAGGATGTGCCATGGAAACAGCCCAAAAAGAATAACCTTGGGAACACATTTTCAATGAAGTGTTACAACTATCTAGTAATAATAACAATAATGAAAAGTGTACATAAAAACAGCCAAAACTGAATGCTATCAATGCATACTATATGACAAAATGAAACATCATGTGCTGAGTGTTGTTTAAAAGGAGAAGACAGTTGCCCCAAGTTTATTTTAAAAAATTTGCTAAATCTTACTATGTAAATAGGAGGTAACAGAGGGGTGATGTAGATCTTCTCTTATTTCTCTCACAAGTATTTTTTGTAATGTTTCCTGATAAAATCATTGAATACTGAAGGTAAACCAAGGAGTTATTCTGCATAAATTTAAGAAATAAGTGACAAAAATATTGTCACATGATTGACAGGAGCCATTCCTGAACTATAGTGTACCGGAGTACACTAACTCAAATTGGGGGGACTGCATATTCCCTTTAAGCAAATGAAAATACTTCATTCTCTGTTGCTTCAAACTCTCTGAAATATCCTAGGACTCCTCCGCCCCGCCCCCCCTTTCACCTCTTTTCAAATAGCTCATCCCAACTTCCTACTGTAGCAAAGCTGCATCTGCCTCAGTCAAGCTGCAAAGGCTGCAGCCATGCTTTATCGCTAAACACATAACAATAGGATCTACCTAACACTGCTTTTGTAATGAGTATACCAGCAAAGTAAGGCTGCAGCCTCTACAGCTTAACTGAGGCAGCTGCAGCTTTGCTATTTTGACACTGTGCCTTACTGAGCTTGTAGAAGTAGGAAAGGTGAGTATGCAAAGTGAATGTCTGTACTTCATAGGACCCCTTCCTCCTCTTTGCAAAAAAACGTTTAAATTCTATGTGTAAATAGCTCATTTATTGATACACCCATATACATTTAAATCTTTCAAAATATGTACACAAAAACAGCACCATATAACGTAGGTCTTAAGGATCATATATGTTTTTAAAGTAGAGATATGACAATTTGTGGAAGGTCAAAAAGCAGAAATAAAAGAGAAAATACATGGAATGACCAGGTGTGCTTTATCTACAAAATGTGCCCTCCAATGATTAATATTCATTGTTCTGAAGAAGAGAGCATCTGGGAATTTGCACTTTTATTTTGTACATGATCCATGAGTCTTCAAACAACTGAAAATTACACCTTCAGCCAAAATTTGACATGAAACATTCATTTCACTTCAAAAATGAATATTCTACACCCTATACAGCACAAAATTGTAATATCGTTTTGCAAACTAAACCGATGCCTATCCCAGATAGCACAGTACATGCTGAAAGTATGCACATGTGGCCAGCTATTAATATGGAAACACCACAAAATTTCAACTTCACCATGCAGAGGTCAATTTGCACCAAAAGTAGCATTTGCTCTCATTAATTTGTGTGAAATAATGAAATTTTACTCCAACTCGTTTCAGAAAGGTGGCAATTTCTTAATGACTTTTTGTAGTGGCATAAAAGAGATTCCAGATCTTGCATCTTTAAGCAGATGCAGACATATGAAAGCAAACGACTACCTACAAAAACTCTAGCCTAGCTTGCTACATTAATTATATTCTCAAACCTCAACATTTGTGGCTTAAGACAGAAGGGAAACTGCAAAAAAGAGAGAGAGAAAGAGAAAAAAAAAAAGAGAGAGAGAGAGAGAAAAAAGAGGGACTAAAAATAACTCTACATACAACAATCTTCGTTGGTTTGCTGCACTAATGCCAGTTCATTCATTTCAGTAATGCACTTTCTCGTCAAAGTTCAATATTAAAAATGCCCGGGCAGATGGAAAACCATTAAAGATGCTTCCAGGGTTTCATGGACAACATATTTTACCAGTCAGTTCCTCCACATCACACATGCTCGCTGGCCTGTGCAAATGGGACCAGAAATGTTAGGTATTGTAGCAATTTGCAGAATTTGAAGTGGAGCTTGTTCCTAATTGTATATTAGATTTCTACAAGTATCAGTAACTCACTGCTGTGTTTCCATGTGCACTAATGAGAAAAGGTACTAAAAAACTGTTCGTAATAACATTTGCCTGAGGTGCAGATCCAGGTTAAATTAAACTGTAGGGTTACACATAACCAAATAAAACAAGTACACAAATCTACTGTAGCACAAGAGTGTATGTGATGCAGGCCACCGTTGTCTGACCTTGAAATAATTTAACATCTTTTGTTATGTATAAACAGCATGACTCTCATGCGAATTACAATTTTATACAAGCAACTTCTATGCAATTTGTGTAACATGAATAAGTAACATGACCTAAATAGGTGATTAAATCAATTCGTTGACAGAAGACTAACAATGGACAAGTTTTAAACTAACTTGAAAACTCATTTGTTTAGCATGTCCTATTGACTGCCTGTCATGGAGTATAAGCATGGAAGAACTGCCTCGTTAGGACTTCCATGGTATTAGACCCTTTGAGACTAAATGTGAGTGAGGTACCGTACTATTTTACGAGCACTGTATTGTTGTTATTGTTGTTGTTCATTATTATTTGTACCGTAGAGTACTGTAACTGGCACATTAAGCCACTTCAGAGTTATCACTGTGCATGCACAGTGGCTTCAGGTCATAGGTCACTTATAAATGTCATTATTAGTAATACTAAGTTACACTAATCTAATTGTAATTTCAGATATACTAACGAAACTACATACCAGACTTTCAACAAGAACATTTCAGACTTATTGTTTGGTACAGTGCACAATTCACGAATCTAAGCACATGTATTCTGTACCCATATGACCTACGACCTGAAGCCACCATGTATGTGCAATAATAACAGCTTATCAAAATTTTATCATCGATGCCTGGAAGAGCTAGACATCTCACATACATCTTCAACATATATCACAGGAAGTCAGACATGTGATACTGGAAGACAGCAGCTTATATGTGTGCTGCAACTATACGTGTACTGCAATTACGTCTTTATTTTTTGCGTCCGATACTAAAATATTCTTCATACTTTCACTACCAGTATGTCACTAAGAGTGAAGCAGAATTAGATACACTGCAAACATATTTGTGCTCTTCTTTTCCCACACCCATACTAGACGGACTGCATGGTCAAGTGGTTAGAGCATCCGACTTGCAGCCAGGAAGGTCGGGAGTTCGAATCCTGGCCTGGTCATACCAAAGACTTTAAAAATGGAACCTACTGCCATTGTGCTTGGTGCTCAGCATAAGCAATTGAGTAGGGAAAACAAGCCAGTGAGCCACAACTGGAAAAAAGGCCGTGGTCGGCCTGACTTAAACCAATTGATCAGAAACTGAGCCGTAAAACCTCATCTAACTAACTAATCCACACCCGTAGCAGTCCAAAATGTATAAAATTGAACTTAAATGATCAAAATATTTCGATAGTTCTACCAGAAGATAAAAAAAAATGTGCTAATGTGGTGAAGGAAAAAATGAAGAAGAGTTAGGCTCTAGGGCGCCCTCTGTAGGAAGGGGTTCCCACTGGGCTACTAGTTTTCTGCCTGATGTTAATTGCAGGCAATAATGATAAACATATGTAAATAGAAGGTAATGAGGAGCAGAACAGACTTAGATATACTGTAAAAATATTTGTGCTCTTCCTTTTAGCTGTGCATTCCTTTACCAATGCTAAAAAATGCAGGCCTTTACTTCATGTTCCCTCTATGATATTTCACCATCTACATTACAGTATACAGGTATGCAAATCAATTACAACTTTAACTAGAGCGTCAACGCCACTGTTGCTCAACCCTTTGAAAAGACCACCTGTGTGGGTTCGGTCGATTATAAAAGATTTGCTTCGAACTATTTTTCTGGCAGATACTGTACTTTGGAATGTTTTGTGCTATTTATCTGTTACGTGGTGGCGAGCACATCTTCAAGATAGACCAAGTTAACCTAGTATTGCTGCAGGAACCTAAAACTACTCTCAATCTTAGGGTTCTTAGCCAATTCTATCTGAAGGCTACTGTCAGATGAAAGTGCCTGCCGTTGTTCACCTTGTGCACACAGTTGATTTACACTATGAATAGGCCCATTGTTGTTCTCATCCTTCAGTAGCTGAAGGATAGAATAATCTAGCTCCTAGGAGGAGTAATATGTAATGGGCTACCTCCTCCCCCTCTCCCCCAGAACTCCCTTCCCCACCCATTTTGCATTTAGCCTGCATTACATACACGGTCACAGAAAATGCTAAAAAAGTTTGTTGTTCTTCAACAAATTATTGTGCATAAATGGGGTCATTTATAGACAGTATGGCATTTTTCTTGTCCAATGCTCATACATTTATAAAAATTTTACTGCCATATATATTACTGTTACGTGGTGGCGAGCACATCTTCAAGACAGTCCAAGTTAACCCAGTATTGCTGTAGGAACCTAAAACTTCTCTCACTCATGTGTTCATGCCTGGGAGGAGTAAGATGTAATGAGCTATCCCCTCCCCTCTTCTTTCCCCACCCCTCACCTGTCACAGAAAATGCTAAAAACGGTTTCACTTGTTCTCTAGCACAAAAATGGGGTCATCAATAGATGGTATGGCATTTTGTCTTGTCCAATGCTCATACATTAATAAAAGTTTTATTGCCATATATATATATATTACTGTAACAGACTACTTAGGGTTGTGAGCACCCTCTAGTGGTAGGGGTTCCTGCGGTGCTATTAATTTTTTGCCAGACAGTTATTGCAGGCAATAATGGTACATATGTAGATATAAGGTAAATGAAGAGCAAAACAGAATTAATCAACAGTTGACAAATACTATTTTTGGCTCATGAATAAAGTGGAATAGGATGATCTCTGTCATTGCATACAGGTGATACAATATGAACTTATGAAAGAGGAACATATTCTATACTAGCAGCAAAAGGTGAAAAATACTGAAAACAATTATTGCTTACAATCTTTAACGGTTTTCACTTTGGCTTTAAATATATGACAAACTCATAGCTAAGATGAAATTATTCGCAGCATATTTCAATTGTCAAACCTGACAATGAGAAGTGCAGTAAATGATTAGTGAGATTCACTGTCTTTTATCTACAAATGGAGGTAAATTTTATTGCAATGTTCTGCATCCTTCCTCTTAAATTCCATTACAGGGGTAATAAATTTAGAATCATGAGTTTCATTTTCAACGTTCCCTGAGAAGAATTTTAAGTGAAATCCCATTTTCACTGATAAGACTCTTCAATGATTCAATTGTCATTTCTATAAATCATTAATATTTATCTCTAAAAAAATTGCAATTTGGCCTTGACACAAAGTGATATTATACATTTAAAACAAAAGAAACTGAACTATTTATTTAACACAAGTGGTGTTGTTATAAGTTTAAGGGTAAGTACTACAACAGTCTAGATGGCACAAATATTTGCTGGAATATATATTATGCTAGACTTAGCCAGGTTGATATCACTTGTGTGCTCATCCAAAGATTAATAATTATGTAATCAGTATTCCCAAAAATGTGTGTTCTATTGATTGAGGGCAATTAAAATTGAGGAAGGGATCTACAGAGGGTGCACTATGCTTTAAGGTAAGGTCCCATGCTTTGGGGATAATGAAAATTAAGTCTTTTTCAACTTTAATTCATAACGACCATGATGAATTGGAAAATTCCCATGCTGCATACAGTATATACTGTATGACCCATAGAAATTTAAGGAAGAACACTGACACTGCAGCAGTGCTGAATGTTTAACTAGTGAAGCCACTAAAAGTGTGAAAATGTCGATTGGAATGTATCCGTATGTAGAGTGTGCATTCAAGTTCAGAAGTTATATGACATTTAATCCATTTTTCAAAAGATTTGGAATAATTTTCACAACAGGTTTAAAGGGACTCGTTGAGTTGACATTGATTATTTTTGTGACAAGTTTGAAGGAAATAATTGCATGACAATGCTTGTAATTAGCCTCATTACTCATGTTTCACTTCCTGCAGTCTGAAAATGTGAGAAATTGTACTGTTTTTGTGGAAAGGGATTACATATGATTATTACATAATGGTAAAAAGTGTCTGGTCACAAAGTTGTAATGAATGATTTTAAGTCATTAATTACTGTACCCTTTCATTGTCATAATGTGAGTCAGATGGGCAGAATCTCTTAGTTTGATCATTTACCATCAAGATGTGAGTAAATCTCAACAGTTGTGAAAAAAATTCATGAATTTTGTGAACCAACTCAATAAGCCCCTTTAAGTAAAGAGCCTAAAGTGTTTTGTTTCATACTCCTTACTTGAAAACTTGAAGTTTCTCCACCCATAACTGGGTCAAAAGCAACTAAGACTTGATGTTTCTATTACGCGCCGTTGTCGTACAGAGAGCCAAATCAATGGCTTCATTCCAGATCACCAGACATCATTCTCCTTCTCTCTTACTTTAATTTCTATGGTACGACCAAAGCTTGCATGGAATAAGTCAATGGACCAAACGGATATATGGTAAAACAAAAAGTGTGTACTAAAATTTTGACATTGAAAAGTTGCAGCCATATTGCTTTTCCTACAGAGGACTTAAACATGTGTCACTTTAGTAACTGATTATCCTTTCATCATTGTAAGAAGACTAGAAAATATGTACACTGAGCTAAGGGGTCAAAGACCAATTCTTGAAGAATATCACAATAATTTTTGGCAGAATAATCAATGATTCTTAAAATTTTGAAAACCACACTCTAGGAGGGGGTCTGTAAAGAACACTATGTAAGTCGGGATTACATGTGTAAATAGAAGGTAATGAGGGGCAAAGTAGATTCATGCTATTTTAAAAGTGTTGAAAAATTGGGTGACTCCTCTGATACCTCCTCTATTTAATATATTCTGATATCTATATTTAAATTTGTGTCCTGCCCATATACTTTAGAGATTAAAGGGCAATTTTCTTCATCTCAGACAGTTCCAATTTTCCAAACTATGCAGCTTGTAGCTCCTCCTATAACTGTTTAAAGCTCCTCCTTGTTCAGACACAAACCTATTTTATTGCTTAAGGCATACCCTGGTAAGCATACAATGGTATGATGTGTAATCCAAGTACTCTCTCTGCACTGTGTGGATGTGAGCTACTCTTCTTTTTTTTTTTGAATTTTCAAACTTTGATGTCAATCAAAGAGCAGTCACCAACTGAGAAGTTTGATACCCCCACACTAAAAATATACTTTGGTTGATGAATGTCTGTCTTTAAACTCTAAAAGCCACTGATGTATCATTACACACCGAAGTAAAAGATGAGCTACAACCTCTGAGCCAGACTTGTAGCATGCGTTCAATGCCATGAGTACCAATAAAAGTGCAGTGTGTAGTTGTGAGGTCAAGTACGAGTACACATCCTTCTTCATGAGTATAAAGTGAGTACAAAATTTTGCATTAGCCTATAAGCATAACTTTCAAAATCTGTGAGTACAAGCACAAGTACAAATTCATCCTCACGAGTACAAGTACAGGCAACTGTGCAAATCGTAAGTATGAGTATGTACTAATTGCAAGTCTTCCCGCTACAGTACCTCAATTCTTCACACAAAATGCAGTGTTGAGAACTTGCTTTAACTTCCATATTCACCATCAACAGCTCTACATTGAAACTGACAAAAAACCACAGCTACTAAATATATATTATTGCCTGTATTTAAAGATTAAACAAACTGAAAATGAAAAATGTAATGAGGCAAATTGATGATGAAAAACATACTGAAAGAAGTTTTAAATGAAATGAAGAAAAAAGAAAACTAAAAAAAAACCGAAGGGAATACATGTAATCATGGAGCAAAAACACTGTCTGGAAAATTACAAATGCTGCAGGTTTATATTAATTACGAAAAGAAAATATAATCTATGAAATGAAAATATAATTTATGGAAAGAAAATATCATTTTTGAAAAGAAAATAGACAATAAACTTCACCCTTGTAACGAAAAACAATTGGCAACGAGTTCACACAAATTCAATGAACATTTTATTTACTTTGCATGAATTCATCTTTACATAGTTGTATCACAGTATCGTATTGTTTTGCATAATACTGCAGTTTCTACAACCATGTAAAGTAAACATTAAACTCATAGAAAATGGTGGAGATCTAAAAAATCTTCAAGCTTGCACACAAAGAACCCACTTTTAGAGTACCATAACAAAGGTCACAGACAAATTTGATGCTTGTGGCACACTTAGTTTACTAAGCTCAGTGAACACCGAGTGTGAGAGAGTCCAATAAATACATTTCCAACATAAAGTTTACAATTCCAACTTCATGTAAGGTGACTTTCACTTCAACATTTTAACTTAAGTTTGGAATACTTTGCATATCTACTGTAATTCATTTCACATCTATGGGAAAACTGAACATTGCATAAAAATGTTCAGAACTCAGTATGACCCTACCTGGGATCGAACCCTGAACCAACCAGTTCATCAAACCTCAATCATTCATACTTAAAAAACTCCTGTTTACATGCATTCTATAATTACCCATAGTAACCATCACCCATATCAAACTAGAACAAGTTTAATATGCTGAAGGCCAAAATAAAGGATTTGATAGGGTATAGGCTGCCCTCTAGCTGGAGGAATCTCGTAACTGCAGGTAAATAGAGAATACATCAACTGGTATAAAAAAGGTCATAAAGAGGAGCAAGATACACTGCTAAGTCTCAGTAGTTCAAATGCCACTGCCTCCATCAGCTCGGCCATAGCACTAAACTACAATAAATGTAACATCAAATTTCACCTTATTCACTAATATTACACCTTCCTCAATATATATTTTTCAAGTCACATACTGCCCGTGTTTACATGCATATGTGCAAAAGGGGATACTCACATACTGAAAACATCTGCTGAAATTTGGCTAAAGTAGAACAGTGGCCGGATTCATAAAGACTACTTACGCACAAAAAATTGCGCAAGTCTGACTTACGCAACATATTTTTCTTGGTTAGTATTCACAAAGGAAAAACTTTGTAACTTTTTTGCGTAACTTTACGCAAGCTTCAGAGTTGTCGAAAGTATAGAAAAGCCATAGTATCACAGTACAGAAGGATGTGTTGTGCATAGTTGTGTAGAACACAGGAGTGTGTGTGTTGCCACAGAAGACCGTGCACATTGTTTTAACAATAACAGTCAATGAGATTAGGTCAAAATGTGACAAAGAAAGATTCAACCGCACACACGATTGGTCGTCATCTTCGTCGTCATCATCGTCGTCATTATTATTATTATTACTATTGATTTAATAATGCGCACTATCAACCAAAAGTAATCTAATGCGCTGCACAAACACATGAAAGAACATGAAAATAGACAAGAGTGCATGGAGAAGATACTGAGGGGAAAAATACCATCAGCTATGACAAAAAACAACAACAAAAGAAACATCAAAACAATTAATACATGGAAAATAACCAAGTTTTAAGCTTAGT
>WURT03000020.1:701251-715174 GCA_009936505.3 Holothuria glaberrima
GGCATTGACAGCAAATGCTGCCATGCCCTTAACGTTTGCCATGATGGTCCACAAAACTTCTACTGTTAATTGGTAGGAATAAGTGTAAGTGCCATGTGACACTGAACATCAAATATCTTCAGGCATGTATCTAGGAGTCATCCATTTTTTTTCAATGGTTTTCAGAAGAGAACAAAATGTACTGAGTAAGGGCAAGACTCTTGCACATTTCATCAACACGTACACATTTAATGATGACTTTTTGCCAAAAAATCACCCTTCACACTTTTTCAAAGCATCTTTTGGAAGGGGGAAGGGTGTCCACTGAAATGGTACACTTTTATATTCTTGTGTTTGTGATGAAAAAATTTGATGAAGCTCATTATCAACCATGTGAGCACTCACTAAGGTTATAATATTAATCTTGTGTAGGTCTACATGCTACTAATAGCAATCAAGTAACCAACAGGCTACTACTGTACTTAATTATTAGAAATCATGTTCATACTCCCTTACACACTAAACATCAATTTTCTACACAAAATGCAAACCACCATCACAACTCTTGTGACAGATTACTGGACTACATCACAAACTCAATCTTGTTTGAAGTACAGGCTACTTACATCAATATTTATGTACCAATACCAATCTTGTAACTTGCAAGTTATGAAATAGGCTACTAGCATCATTTAATTTCATTACTGACTTTTAGGGTTATGAGGCCTTTGAAGAACGGAACGATGCCAAAAGTCTGGGTCACACACATGATCTATACACAGTTTAATAACTGCAACTGAAGTGACAGTTTATTGTACAAATCATCCTGAAAGATCTGGTACTTCAATGTACAGTGCAGTATTGAAATCTTAATGTAAAAAAATGTAAATGTAGAATCCATCTAACTTCTCTTTCCCCACCTCCACTATCCCACCTACCAGTCATGTACCTTCCCAGGGTTTTCCCCTCTATTTGTCTAACCTGCATGTGCACCCACTGTCTGAATCTCCTACCAAACCTAAAATAATGCAAATTTCTATACACTCAAAGGTTAATAGAACATAGATTTCATACTGTCCTGGCATGACTACATGCACATAAACAGCTCTATTCTGAAAAACTTTTTGTTAATCTCTCTGCGACGAATTGGTACTATTTCAACTTTAAAAGTTTCTTATCATAATTTATCTATTTTCAACAACTCAGACTTAGTAATTCACTAAAATGAACCACAAAATAAGTTACAAAATGGACCTTTGCTCTCTCAAAGATAAGGTATTAATGGTGTGTAATTTAGATAGCATTATGTGTCTAATGGAGTGAAGTTCAACTCTCTATCTCCCAAAATAATTCAATTTGTCTTTAGAAGTACTGTAAAGTGATAACGAAAGAATGAAAAAAAAGCATTCAATCAAATTGACTTCCATTTTCAAATACACTAAAAAAAGTTTTTGCTTTTCAAAATCTTAGCCAAAATCCCATCTGTATCCTGGGGTGGAAGGGCATGGGGGAGGGGACTGACCCCCAGGTTGCAAAAGAAAAAAAAAAAAAAAAGGTGGTACATTCTCCCAAAGGTTCCTACACTTGGCATTTGTCAAAACAGGTGGACCTCGCGCAGTCATTCTCATAGTAATTCCCAATACAAAAATGTTTATCAATCAGCATACAGCAAAATCGCCAGTGATCATTCTGCGGTAAATGGACTGTCCAATAGTAGTTATAACGAAGGTAGGAGGAGCGAAATAGATTCCGGCATATATCAAGGGGTTACGGAGCATTCGGGGTGTTTGTCCCTGGGTTGTAAAAAGGAAAGTTGCTATATCTTCTCATACTGTAGGTCTCAAAAATCAGCATTTGTCAAAACTGAAATCAAGCTCCACAGGTTAAAAAAGCCTGCCCCAACGTAGATGAAAATGGTGGACCTCGCAGTCACAACGGAAGCGTAATGTCACAAAAAAAACTACAGGTGGCTTCCAAGATCAGTATGAGAATAATGTGTAACAGATGTAGCAAGGGTTTAAGCCTCTTTCACACTATACAGTACACAATATGATGTGATACAATATCACAGGATAGAAATGTTGCCAGCCATTCCACACTAGAGGCGGCATTTTCTTCCTCTTTTCAATTACTGATCAATTAGTCATGTGATCCAACAAATGAGCAATTCCATCCAGGGGTCAAAATAAGCAGTCAAATACAAGGAGCTACTTTCTGCCAAAATAAACTCCTGGTCCACGGTCTTTCAGGCTGGACCAGGAGCTACTTTTGGTGATCCAGTACTCTGTATTTTAACATTTTTGATTTTCTTATTAATACTACCGGCTGGCCAGTTTGAATACAGCCGGACTGCTATCTCTACGAAAAAATGGGATCCGGGCGTGTTTTTCTCAAGGAAACACTGTCTGGAAACTTAATCCAGGGGCTATTTACTTGAGAAAACAATGCCTGGAAAATTTCACAGGGCGCTATTTTTGCCAGAAAACAGTGCCCTGTAGTATCATATTACCAGTGTCCGGTCATTATTTTCCAATCAACAGGCGCAAATAACGCCCGAGCCCCTGCTTATGTTGAAGCCTGATTCTATCTCATCACTGGTTACACATGATATTGCTGGATGACAGGTGGGTGAAAGTTGAAGTAGCTTCTAGTCCATTTTAATCGTGTTGTATCAACAGTCTATTCGACCCTAGGGTGAAAGGGTCTATGAAATGACACTGTTTTTATTTATTTATTTATTTTTTTGAATGATGTGTCTCATCATGTTACGCCTTGTGTGGAAGGGACTGAGTATACATGTCACTGAAGTAAATTTACATGACCACAGGGTCTCTATCCTTTTCTAATAATCATACAGTAGCTAAGTACTTTCTTCATTACCAAGTATATCTTACAAGGTTAACACTATGAGATGTGCCATTCTTTAAAACTGTTGACCACTGCATGATGAGTTTGGCAGTAAAGCTGTGGTGTTGATAAACTAAACACACTTCACCTTTAATGTGTACTGTATTTGTTATTGAATAAAACAATGCCAAAATATGTCTAAACTTTGGCCTGATACCCAGAGCTACTGTACTATACTTGGACACTATCTATGCAATAATAGCTCAGTCATGAAAGAGTGGTACAGTAGTTCACGCAAAGCAAAGAAAGAAAAAAAAAAAAAAAAAAAAAAAAAAAAAAAAAAAAAAAACCAACATCACGGAACTAAAATGATCCACTTCTCCATCTGAAATTAAAACGTACATGAAGTAGGCGGATATACTGACGAAAGATATCAAAGAGGATGTGCTTGAAAAGAAAAAAAAAACGTTCCAGTTTTTCCTTCAATTTCCTTTTAATAATTTATTTTGGCATGTTTCTAAATGCTTAAAAACAATAATCAGAATAATCAGATTGTGAAATCGAAGTGAGCCCATTTTGCAAAATGAAACTCGAGCACTGCTGATCTGATAAGGAAGTATACTGTCTCATGAAACTCTAAGATAAAATAATTCTCGGATTTCGGCAAAATTTTCAAGTCAGAACTAGTTCTTACATATTAGTAAAAGAAATCAAATTGCACAAACAGGATGATGTTTCCCAAAAGATCACTTTCCTCTGAAACCTGAGATAGTGTAAAATGATACAATTTATATGCAGGTCTCTTAAAAGTGTTATAGTCTTAAATAAAACCACGCTGGGTTTGAAATAATTTGATAAAAAGAGACGGATAGTTTAAAACCTGGCTATTGAGGAAAAGTGAATTCTGTTGAGTGTAAAGTTTAGACTAAAATGGAATTTAACCATCAAGTAAGTATTTTTCCATGATATGGTTTAGGAAATTAGACTTCAGGCCAGTTAATGACTATGGCTAAATATTATTTAACAGCTCTTCCATGAGGAAAATGAGAATATTCTTAATCAATCCTCTGTTTTGATATGAAATCACTTTTTACAAAAAGGGTTCACTTCCTACTTTGAAAGTACAAACTAGGTTACAACAGAGGATTCTATTTAGATATTTTTTTTGCTAGCCTAAGCTGTGAATGTAATCTGAGGACATTAAAGGGCAAATGCGACAATCACAATAGTAAAGTTACATATTCAGGAGTTGTGTGAAGGCTTTATACCCAGTTATTTTGTTCAAATGAAAACAGTTTTATCAATCACATACAACATAGATCTATCCAACTTAAAGGGAAAATGCAGTCTCCCCCTTCCAATCTGAAGCAGTGTACCCCAGTTCAGGAATGGCAGGACTATCCATCACGTGACAATATTTTTGTCACTCATTTCCTAAATTTATGCAGAATAACTCATTGGTTTACCCTCAATATGCAATGATTTGACACAGGAACATTATGAAAATACTTGTGAGAGAAATAAGCAGAGATCTGTAAGATTTAGCAAATTTTTGAAAATAAACTTGGGGGGGGGGACTGCCTTCTCCCTTTAAATATTGGCTTACTATGCATGCCCCACAACTTTGTGCACTGGTGGGTTATACATGGTATCAGGAACCATAACATGGAATAACCAACCCACTGCCTACGATACCCCTGGAGTGAAAGAAATGACTCCAGCCCATCGAGCAGAACATTTTGGGTATATCTTAAAAGTTTTAATTTGAAAATTTGGGGTTTGCAAGAATTTACCCTCCTTAAGGGAAAGCAAGTCAACTGTCACAGTCACTGGTCACTGTCAGAAATTAATTCATCATACACCCTCACGCTCTGTAATGAAATTGCAATGAGAAGGTGCCAGCCTTTCCTGACAGAGAAGGGAGCTATAGTTCCCCTACCCCCGCCTAGAGTTATACCTGAGGATAATTTTTGGAGGAATCTTTTTCTTTTTGCATTTGCTTAGAATACATTTGTCAAGCACCATCTAAATACCAATGTTCACCACTGAATAATTCCCAGACATGTCAAACTAGCCAAAGCTGCAAAGCTGTAGCCATGCTTCGTTACAATACACATTAACAATAGTAGTACTAAACTAATTCCTCTATTATGAATACCAACAAAGAATAGCTGCAGCCCCTGCAGCTATGCTAGGGCAGCTGCAGCCTTATTTTCTGACATGGTATCTAACCTCAAGTACATACAGTACATCTGCATGTTGTCTTTCAAGACTTGCAGATTAAAGGGCATAAGTAGTCGTCCAAACTTATTTAAAACAAATAGCTAAATCTCACAAATTTCCCCTTATTTCTCTTCCAAGTATATTTCATGATATTTCAGGACTTACATATTTCATATTCAAGGTAAACCAATGAGTTACTCCTTGTAAATTTCACAATTTAGTGAGAAAAACATTGTCACATGATTCTCAAGAGCCATTCACGAAAGAGGGTAGACTTCTACACTAATCCAAATTGGAGTGACTGCATTTTCCCTTTAAGGACAAATTAGGCTGCCCTTGAAAGTGAGGGCTTCTTTTCCTACTGTGCTATCAAGTTTCGCAAGGTACGTTAATAGATACAGGTTCCATGGTTTTATGGGATGTAAGGAGGTGGTACTAGGTACATTCAGTTGATTCTACCATCTATTATACAAAAACTTCTTTTTCCATATTAATGGCTACAAACATTTATTGTTTGCAGCAACCACACCATACAAGTAGCAGCCTGACCAACAACACAGTGAGTGTAAGGTTTTCTAGTTTCCCAGACCATATGGTAATTTTCCACTCAGATCACCCAACAGGGAATAATTTATCCGGTATCGCATTGCAATTTGCTACACAAAATGAACAAATTGCTACACAAATGCAGTTGTGTAGCTGACTTTGTACATGTATACAACAATAGGGTATTCAATTATTTCGTGATAACAACCCCAGAAACCTAAAAACTGCTACGCAAATTTTGAACACTAAATTTATTCCTCGACTGAGCATTCAAGGACTTCAAAGACCATCACAAAATTTGAGACTTTTTTCAGATTTTCCCAATCTCTTTCATTAGAAGTATCTCTCTGTAAAACAATTAAATTAAGTTGGATCTTTGAGCATGACTGTTGTCTCTGTACATGATTCAATGTCAGAGAGCTTATACAAAGCATACCAAAATCTGTGAATATACTGTTTCAGCATCAATTCTGTGTATGTGTTGGCATTTACCATTTTTGTTATCAAATCCTGTGGCAGTACCAAATTACATGAACAAACAGTAGGGTAACCCCCTTGAAAACACCTTGGTTTGAACAGTTCATAAGGAAATCCTTGGCAAAACTCCATAATTAACAAAAAGACAACATTTTAAAGCAACCTTTAAGGCACAACATCAAGGTATAACGGAACAAGGAAGAAAGGGCTCATGGGAAGGAAGGGTACTTTGTTTACCTTGCCTAAAATTAGCACTTTATACCAAGAGACAAAGTGAGATATATAGGTCAATTGTTATACTGAGTGTAGTAAGTGGGCAAGGTTTTAGTCAGAAGACAGTGCATCGTTTGGTCAGGGGCTTAGCAAGGGTGAAAAGGTAGGGGCATGTGCCATGGTCACTACTTGGAGGGTATCTTACACTGACTGACTTTATATTTATCTATAATGGATAAGTGTCTTGTGGTCTCATGGCGTCTTTTTTTTCAACGTTTGCCACACATGACATTTTTTGTACAAGTAGTTCAGGCTAGAGCTGCGCCCTTGCATTTGGTCAGCCAACCTTACCGACCCTCCCCCTTGCCCTATTCTGTTATACACATCAGGAACACAGTTCCAGTAAATATGAAGCAGTTGCCTGGTACATAACCTTTATTTCAGGGTCACTGGCATTGATGCAGAGTCAAATTTTGTGTCTACAACTTTTGTATTGTTTTACACCTAAGAAGGGAAAAAACTGAAAATTTTCAGAAAAGGAGAGGAGGGCACCACTTCTCTTACACCTCTACAGCAATTTTTGCCCAAGGAGAAAAGAATATCATTTGTCTTTGATCCCCTCCCCAGGCCACTGGATAAGGTTTCCCTCACGTGAAACCCTGGCAAGCCCTGTATGTCAGCTTGCAGAACTCACAAAGTTCTTAAAAGGGCAAACAATCTTGCAGAGTATAGTTGAATTCTCCCTTCTAAGTATCCTTCTAACTCAAAAAAAAAGAAGATAGGCCTACTTGTCTACTGTTGAGTTTAAACTGCTCAAGGCCATGTCAACTACTGTGTGTGAGAGCTGTGTGTTATAATGAGCAGAGGGTTCATCTGCACAAGTCATCACTGACCAATGAGAGTGATTGTGTTTAAATTTACATCAGTCAAAATGCTGTTACTTAATAGAGAGATTTGGAGATATTCCAAAATATGTTTAGGATGATATACCCCTTTAAGGTGGTTTTTGCATAATTATAAGAACATGATACAGTAATTCCTTGAGCTCTTTCATTCTTCAAACCTGTGTTTTCTTTTGGTAAATACTGTAGTAGAAATTAGTAACAGTGTATACATGATACACTGCACAGTGAAGAAGGATGAAGGGTGCAAATGGGCCTCCTGAGCAGACAGAGGAAGGAGGGTTTGGGGCAAGGTGAATATATACCAGATGGGAAAGCAGTACAGTTACTCCATAAATGAATACAGAACAAGAGAACTCAGTGACTGGATGGATGGGCCAGAGTATAGGGCACTAGTAAAAACTGAGAGCAAAAGTTTTTCATCAATGTTCAAGTTTCTGTATATAAACCTAAGTGTATGGGACCTGTTTAAGAGGAACAAATCTTTTTTTGCCTGAATATTTCTGCATGTATCTTACCTTGTAGAAATATTTGTGGAGCCACAGTGCCCTCTGACCCTTACCCCCAGCCCAATAAGCCTATGTCTGTAGAGGAGATACAAAAATACAATAACAGAGATCCAGGGTTGTATTAAAGAGGGGGTCTTCTTCACAGAAACTGACAACATAACTTCCCACTTTACTGCTTGTTCCTTTCTACTGTGAAGAAGAAAATATTCTGCAGAAACAAACGTGAGAATTTTTAATTGAGATTTCTTTATACTACAGAGGCAGCTTCATCATTGATCTGAAGTATGCCATCAAATGTGCCAGGTTTTTAATGCAGTTAAGTTAAAGGGAAACTGCAGTCCCCAATTTGAATGAGTGTGCCTTGTCATCCTTGTTCAGGAATGGCTCTTACTGTACCAATCATGTGACAATATGTTTATTACTCATTTCTTAAATTCATGCAGGAAAACTCTTTGGTTTACCTTCAATATTCAATGTTCATATACAGAAACATAATGAAAGATACTTGTGAGTGAAATAAGAGAAGATTTGTAAGATTTAGCAGACTTTTGAAAATAAACTTGGGGTGACTGCCACCTCCCTTTAAAATTACAAACACGAAAGCGAGGCACTGTAAGGTAAGGAGATGCAGATTGCCTGGTTCCTATCAAGTCTGCTCTGCAATCTGGCTTTCTTGTCTGTACGTACAACAACCTGCATGGAAAATGGTAAAACCAATCAAATTATAACTCACCAGTTCCAGTTAACAAGACTAACGTACATCAGGAATAATTTGTTTATGAAAAACAATTTGGCTCAAACTCTTACTTCCTTTTTCAAATAAGCAAACTTTCAAATTTTCCACTTGCTTGCCAAATTCTCACAACAGCAAAAATCTAACCAGTTTTACTTTTTACATTATTTGCATTTGAAACTTAAGAGGAAGCTCAACTTTTGGTTAATCTGAGTAAGTCCGAACCTAACCATCACATGAACACAACGTCTTATTTTCATAAAAATCTAGCGATTATGAACTGGACATAAAAAAAACAGACTACTAGGAAAACAAACTCATTTTTCATTATATTTTTAGTTGTCTTGAACTCTGTACAAACAAAATCATGGCTGATTTTTGTTTATTGTGAAAACATCGTAGGATGCCAAGAACTCAGTTATTTGTGTCTTTAAAGACAGGATGTGATTACAAGAATTGTACTGCCATCACATTTTACTGAAAGAAAAGCAAAATCTTTTTCACAAATTTTAATGTTTATTGAAGTCTGAGAAATGCCTAAATTGGTATAAGAAGCCACTTACATACAGTAGCAGTTTAGCAGTAACTGAAAGGTTTACCCACCAGTTGATTAAAGGGAAAATGCAGTCCCCCCAATCTGAAGTAGTGTACCCTGCTGTACTAGTTCAGGAATGGCTCCTATCGATCATGTGACAATATTTTTGTTACTTATTTCCTAAATTTATGCAAAATTACTCATTGGTTTATCCTCAATATTCAATGATTTTACACAGGAACATTATGAAAGTACTTGTGAGAGAAGTAAGAGGAGATCTGTAAGATATAACAAATTCTTGAAAATAAACTTGAGGGACTGCCTTCTCCCTTTAAGAGGAGAACCAATTTAAAAGATGCTCATTTCCAAAAGGTCAAAATGACAAATTTCTCCCAGAGTCAGGAAAAACTCCACAAGCTGAGGCATAGGGTAGCAACAAATATTTCTGTTCTTTTTATTCTTTGGTTAATAATAAAAAGACCTGCCAAAAACTTTAAATATTGCACACTACAGGTAGCACAGTGGTAAAAGTAATCCTCCTCATCTACCCCTTCCTTGTTTCAATGCAAATACTCTTCCAAAATCCAGATCTACTTGTACCAGACAGAAATCCACATAAATAGCAAGCTAGCCACATACAAATATCACTGATATTTTTCAGCTTTTTTTCTTGATTGTTTTATAGCATGGCTGCAATCACATTGGAACATTTCTTGCGATAAGAACCAAATAACCAACTTTCTGATCATAGGGAAAGAAAAGGAGCAATTTCCAGATATAAAATCATGCCCTCCAACACCAATTTATGCCTGCAAAGAGCTTCAGGAAAACTTTTACCCAATACCCCTGGAATTTGATGCTACTTTACACAAGAATTCAGCCTTAAAGACAATGCTGCTCTTTACTACAGAAGAAAACAAGTCACCAGAACCCTAAACTGAGGTCTTTAAACCCTCCTCAAACTAGATACAAAATTTCTCTCTGAATTTCCCAACCTCTGCTGAGAGTTTTTGGAGGTGGATAAAAAATACTATAAAATCTCAGTGCAAACGTTATATAATCCAGAGGGCATCCTCGTTAGAATTCCTGCCCTCATACTCCATTCCCTTATCCAAATAATTCAATGTCTCATCGCTCCTGGCAAGCCAAGGCAAAAACTTTAATTGCAATAAAACTCTAAGATTTTAATAAAAAAGGGGGAAAAAGCAGACAGAAGTATCTGTCGGTAGAATGATTCACTCGGGAGTTGGATTAATAAGAAGCAATTTGCTCTCTCCTCTTTAAGAATCCAACCTTTTATGTGATTTTCTCCTGTTTAATAAGCAAACTAGCACCAAGGTTGATGTCCTATTATGATCAAACCCAAATTAGAGGGTAAAAAACACCATGGGAGAATTAAAAAGCTGTTCCAATGAATATTAAATAAGTGTTGCTATCGACCCTACCGGGAAGGCTATTTCGGTAAAACAAATGAAAAATTGCGAATTTGGAGGAAGTGTCGCTAATTAAATAACAGAAAGGTTGCATAGGGTACTTGTGCGATACATGCTCCAAGCTTTAATGGAATTTAGAGCATTATACCTTAACAGGAGTTTTATTAAAAAAGCTTTCCACACAGAGGCTATGGAGACCATGAGACAAATAATTTGCACTAAAGGTATCATTTTCTTACAGTCTCATGGCATTTTGGGCACAAAGAAATCTTTTTACATTTTAACTGTGACACATACTGTTTACCAGCAATTCTTATAGAAATGCACTGCATAAAGACAAACATCGTAACTATTTTGCAAAGCCAGTACAGTACATGTACAGCAATACATATCTTTATGCTTGCATTTTTAGTAAGTTTCAGCACGTAACGCACGATAGCTTGCATGTATGCAGAAGTCAACAGAAATATGTATGCTGTATGGGCCAGAATGTACTTATAAATACCAACATATATCAGTATATCAGAAACTATGGCACCTATAGACTAATATCCCACTGAGTTAAGGGGCTATGCCCCCCTCCCCACCTCACATTTTAGAAGTTAACCTGTTTTGCTTTATTACATAGTAAGTTTTGCTTTGAGGACCCCACCCACATACACCTCTTTACTCTTCATACAAGTTCTTGCAACTGGTACCTATATTAACATCAAACTGTGGTGCACTTGTGCTTAAGTTATTCCTTTTTATAGTGAGCAGTGCTGTAATTATCACACTTAAAAAGTGGGTTTTACCAGGGTAAAATACATGAGAAAGTTGACAAAATTCTAAGTGCTACTATGAAAGCCCCATCTTTTGTAAGAATGATCACCACATACATTCACACCAATTGTTTTTTGCAGCAACGTAAAACATTAAATCCAGGAAAGCTGAAGACCTGTATACATCTGCATTTCCTACATTTTGTACAAGACATCTATATACCTTCACTGCACATTCTGTACACCATAACCGCATGGCTCATCATACTTTCATTTGCTGCAGAACATTCAGAAGGAAATATTTTTCAAGACATTTTACAGGGAAGACCCAGTAACCTTCAGAAACTATTTTAACAGGAAACAAATTTTCAACGTGCACTAAAATAACAATTTGGTTCACATTTTGGCAAGATATTATTATTCGAAGGGAAAGGTTTCATGCGTTTCTAACAAGAAAAACTCAGCTGCAAAAATAAACAATGTTTACTAAAGTAGTGACTTTTATTTTCAGATATTTCTCTCAAATGGTTCCCTTTGATGATTGTTTTATGGTTTAGCAGAAGTAAGTTCAAACTAAAGCACCACAGGAGCAAGCATAAGAAAATGAAATTTGACGATAAATTTTGTGTCAAAGGTCATGCTCAAAGTTCCTCCCTCAACCCTATGTATAGACTAGATCGGTGATCACATTTTCAGTATTAAAAGATATATTCTTGCCCTTCTATTGTCAACTAACTGCACTCTCCCTCCCCCTCTCTCTCTTCCCAAATGCTCTGAATCCAATTTTTACAATTATTTAATTTCACAATGGTTGAGTATCTAAGTACTTCCCAGTATACACTCCCGATCCATTTATATCTTTTTGTCCTGTGTCAATATAAGCTACTGTATGATGTGACAGTGTCAACCTATAATGTGACAATGTTAACTCCCCCCCCCCCCCCATCACATGTCACTCCATGTATTAACCTTAGTATCCATACACTTTGCTGTTACAAATAAAACAGACCTGTGAAAAAAAGGTTACCTTCAACCTAGAATTACTCCTGTACCTGTGCACTCTTCCTTGATATAGCACAACACCAACAAACCATAGCAATGCCCCCAAGTGAAATACAGTAGTAATTTAAGGATGGTGTAGAGTAGGCTACTACAAATAATAAAATAAAAGTAAAATGCCATGCCATGCTATTACAAGTAAGCCTAAAGAGGATTGTGAAAATAAAATAAAAAAGATAAAGAAAAGAGTTATCCTCTAAGAATTTAAAAAACCAATGACAAAAAGATTGTCACATGGTTAACAAGAGCCATTTATGAGTTAGGGGTACCAGGGTATACTAAGTTTAACTAGGTTGACTACATTTTCCCTTCAAATCAGTTGTTGAACATCAACATTTGAAAAAAAAATAAGGAAAGAAGACCACACAGGTTTATATCTTGCACAGATTTATACTAAAATGGATTTTAAGGGTTTCCATACAATATCCATCTTATTGCAACCTCTGTACTTTTTTGTAATTTGTCCGATCACACCTACCAGCCATTAATTGTTTGAATAAATACTGGTAGAGACAACTCACAAATCTTTTACATCTTGTACTTTTTGAACCTTGGAAAACTAATGAAGGTCTGAACAAGGCAAGAACTTTACTAGTTTTTTAATTGCTTTCTGCTCTTTGTGGTGAATGCTCACCAGCTTTTTGACACAGAGAAAAACATCTCATTAAGAAATGCAATGATATTACTTTCCATGATTTGTGGCCTCACTTAATTACATGTACATCAATAGAGAAAGTAGGAGTTACCAGTACAAATCAGGGACACAAAGAGTTGTTGAAAAGTTTCTTTCAGAGGAATGTTTCTGCAACTACTGTAAACTCTGACCATTTTTTCTTTGGTGTCTGTTCTTTATCAATAGAATGTCATGTGGAGTAAATTACTGTACCTTGTTAACCCTACAATATTAATACCTCACAGATGCTACTCCACCCCCTCCCCCCCCCCTTCAGCAATTAGCATGTCCTTGAATGAAACCTAAAATGAAATCACAAGGGGTAAAAATTACATAGCCTTTCTTTTTGACAAAGATTCATCCGCTTGCTGATTTCAGTAGCACTGGTACTGTAGCTGAAACATTGTGATTGATGATCACTGGTGCTATCTATATGAGCCACAAACCCTACTTCTCTGGTTTGCAGGGTTTCCGTCAAAGGGGGGGGGGAATTTGTCTCTCTTTTCCAGAAGATGGGGGGTAAAACTCCCCCCTTTTATTTCCCTAAAAATAAAAAAATTGTCCATATTTTGGTGTCTCACTTAAGAAGCAGACACTTTTGCAGCAATGTTTGAAGTAACATAAATAAATGGCCGTTAAAACCCTTCAACTTGCAATTTATAGGAGCCCAGAAGCAAGCTTTTGTCCCCCTGAACCCACTTGTAACTTTGGCCAAGGACATCACCAATTTGGACTTAGGGTTTAGCGGTAATAACCCCCCCCTTTTTTTAGTTTCTGGCGGAATCCCTGGTTTGGGGGAATTCATGACACCCAACTTACTTCTGTCTCACACTGAGTATAACATAGGCCTGCTTTGCTGCCTCCCTCCATCCCTAAACATTTCCCTAGAAATTCCAAATGGTGATGCTTTGAAAGTCCCCTTAGTCCACACACATTGACGGTGCCCAAAAGGTAGTTTGGCAGTCTGGGTCAGCTGAAGAGGAGGGACCAAGGAGGGTGCCTACTGTCGTTGGTATTACTGGCTCCTTCGACC
>WURT03000020.1:727287-737519 GCA_009936505.3 Holothuria glaberrima
AGGGCAAACAGGAGAGTGTTTGGATTTATTTTATTCTTAATATCGGCTTTGAAATGCTTGCGAGCGCCATTCTCGGGACCACCATGCTATATATTGTAAGCTATAGGCCCAGGGCTAGTCTATTTAAATTTACACTATTTACACAGTTACTACCTACAGTGCATTTGGCCTAACGTACGTAGGCTAGTAAGCAAATCACTTCTATAAATTTTCTCATTTTCTTGAGCTTGAAAAGCAGAAATATATCGTTTCAATTACATTTACCGTGGCTAGCGTACACGCAGAAGTAGTTACCATGAAACTGACCACCGGATATAGCTTAGAGTGTAAGATTACTGAATAACGAGTACCGGTCTTGTGTTCGACATGGTGGCTGCCATTTTATGCATTACGCAACAGAATTACGTCAGTGATGTATGGAATATGTATGGAGATATGGTGCACATGACATTGTGTGCATTGTGTACAGCATAGTTAATATACATATTAACTATGGTTACAGTAACACCGAAAGTTAAGTTTTACGGCTCAGTAATTTGTAACCAATTGGGTTAAGTCGGGCCGGCCACGGCCTTTTTCCAGTTGTGGCTCACTGGCTTGTAAAGGCTGTGCGCTGTAATCAAAACATGGGAAGTGACATTAGAACTTAGGCTGACGCCCAATTTACTTATCCTTGAGGTCCAGAGATCCGAGTAAAACAAATGTGACTATGCTAAGCATGGTGTTGTCATTCCAGCAGGGGTGACGCCAGGTGGGGGCAGGGCGCCATGCATATGCCCCTAGTCGGGGAAGGCCCCTCCCGCAGGTCCGGATTTAGCTTATGGGGGTCCGGGCCAGAAAAGTTTGGGCCCTTTCAAGGTCCACTAGCTAAGCGGCGCACCACGATATAAGTTGGCGCCAAAAAATTTGCAAGAAAATTTTGGGCCGAAAATGCTTCCTAGGCCTTGCAATTGTATCTAGGCATTTTCAATTTTGAAATATCATTTTCCAGTGGAAATTGACTATTTCCACAATTCATATGTAACTTATGTTTTTTTGATTTTACGTTACTAATTTTAAATGCCCCTCCAGGAATCAATATTAAGCTCAGGTCCGAAATTTGTTCCCGCAAAGTCTTTCTTTCCCGGCGCAAGTGTCTAATGGGAGAACAGTGGCGTCGACGTCACGATCTGTTGACTGGGGAGCACCACGGACGGCGTCTATAATGTTACCTCAGGTCCCCCAATCAGGCTCTGTAATTGTACTTTGAATGCACACAGGCCTGCGATTGTATACAGCAGTGGGGATATCCTTCCTTTGTCTCTACATAAAGTGCCGTCCTGTGGGATGGGTTTAAGAACTGGAGTTACGTCCCCCTCCCCCTTTTGAAATTTTGCTAAGATGCAAAATGGTGTTATTTTTGGAACTGATCATATATGGCGGGAAGATGTCCGCATAATTTACGGTAGATTCTAATTTTGGTGAGGTGTAAGATGCATTCGGAAGGGTACGTTGTCACCAAACCTCCTGAAGCCACCCTTAAGTTTTGCTTCTTTACTGTCTTCTATTCGGAGAAAGTTTTTACGCAAAACTACGTGCGTGTAGTCCAAAGAAACATTCTTGGACTACTACGAAATTTTGCTTTGCTTCTTTGCGCTTTAGGCTTGTTGAATGGGAAAGAATCAGAATGAATGGAGGTGGCAAGCTCAGTGGTACAAGGATCGATATTGAGACCTGTTTGTTTCACAATTCACATGAATGATTTAGATATAGGCGTACAGTCAGAATTAAAGGGGCTCATTGAGTTGATATGAATTATTTTTGTAACGAGTTTGAAAAAAATTGTTGCATACGAATGTTTCTAAGTAGCCTCATTTCTCATGTTTCACTTCCTTTAGTTACCCAAAATGTGAGAAACTAGTTCTTGTGGACAAGGATTGCATATGATTACCATGTAATGGTAAAAAGTGTCTGGTCACAAATTTGTAAAAAATGATTTTATTCATTCATTATCCTGTCATTGGCATTTCAGTTGTGAGTCAGAAGTGCAGAATCTCTTAGTTTGATCATTTACCATCAAGATGTGAGTAAATCTCAACACTGGTGTGAAAAAAAATCATGAATTTTGTGAACCAACTCAATAAGCCCCTTTAAGTGAGTTCGCAGATGGCACAAAACTAATATGTCCAGTAAGAGATGAGAGAGATAAGTAACAGCTACAGCAAGATTTAGACGTATTGATGTCATGGACTCAACAGTGGCAAATGAAATTTAATGTTCGGAAAATGTTCGGTAATGCATTTTGCCAACATGGTGATCCCAAGTATACCAGTATCAGATGGATGGGAAGGAATAGATAGAAAGTGATGAGGAGAAGGATTTGGGAGTGTACGTGAATACATCAATGAAATTTAGTAGACAATGTGCTGAATCAACAAAGAAAGCCAACAGAGTTATGGGTATTATCAAACGGAACGATCAATTTTGGTCGTAAGGTTGTATTGAACTTGTACAAGTCCCTAGTAAGACAATTGGACAATTGCATTCAAGTTTGGAGGCCGTATTTTAAAAAAAGACATTAATTTATTAGAAGGAGTACAACGGAGAATGACCAGACTAATAACAGGAAAGGAGAGTAAATCGTATGAGGAAAGAATTAAAGATTTAGTAAGATTGATGGTAATTGAGCAACGACATATGCGCCAGGACCTGATAACCGTTGTACAACATAACACAAGGGAACATATAGTCCTCAAACTGTATGATTTTGTGAAATTTATTAGGGACAGTAAATTTAACCAGAGGAAATTGTAAGAGATTTAGCCTCCGGACCACCAACAGTAAGAATAGAAGTAAGAAGAAACTTATATTTCAATAGAATGTGGAAAATATGGAACAAACCACCAGAAAATGTTGTCACTGGTTCAACACTCAACACATTCAAGAGCAGACTAATGGAATGCGGGATCTTCAAGGGTCAATAGACCTCCTGTCCCTTAGCGCCATTCTCCAGAAGACTCTTTTGAGCCGCAGACGAGAGGGTGGCCATCCAGGTAAATCCAGGTAAATCTATAGGTAAGGCTGGCAAGCACCATATAGGGAATCAGCCTGAGAAAAGCTCTGGATTAATTTTATAAAATGGGGCACTGCCATGATACTTATTAGGCCTACGTGACATCCAAGTGAAACTAGTATGACGCCGCGCACTTTACAACTTAAGTACTTTTTACTTATTTTCAACGCAAATCCACACGAACAGATTCCAGCAATAGGAAATGAGAGGGAGAGAGAGCCTGTTGTGCAGGGAGATGATATTAGACCAGGGAGTTGCTGTCAAATAGCAACTCCCTGATTAGACCATGGAGCTAATACTTGGTCCAAGTAGCAGCTCCCTGATTAGAGATTCCTGATAGGTACAACAAAAGGGGTGACAGACTTACAAGCGCGTTTCAGAATTAATGCTTTTCGTTGTAAGTGTATTAAAAATCACCATGTACATCGATAATGACTTCGGGCGAAGCGCTAAGTACAATTTTTTGAAAAATTATATGTGTAAAATACGTACTTTCAACCTTCCACATTATGCTACAAATTAGATCATTAAAAGATACCATATTATTGCAAGACCCCTACAGAGGTTGTACCTCTGTTTTTTTTTCGGAAAAGTGTCGTGATCAGAATAGTTCCATGCATTAGTACCTTAATAATGTTCACATGGAGTGCAAACCGTGACGAATGCGTACGAAGCACGCAGAAATTTTTCATCAAATAAGATTTCCTTGACTAACGTACATTCAGGCTTTGAATAGAGGTATTTTCAATTTCCCAACAAACCTACGTGCCAATAAAAATACTATTTTAATTGGAAATTCGTCGACAGCTTACAACTTTTGCTGCTGTGCTTCTCTGCGAGTTAGGGGCGTGGAGCGAGTAAAAACTTTTATGAAGGAATTCTGATAGTTTGAGAAACATTTGTGATAGCAAATGATTACAATATATCCATCACTTGGTTGAAAACACAGCTGACCCTAACCCCTACAGAAACATATGGCAGTATGGGGTGTGATCGCCGGCCTGAGGGAGGGGCATAAGGGAATGGGGTGTCCCCCTCCCCTTTGAAAATTTTTGAAAAATTAGGTGTCCATAGGGGCAATCGGGTGCTACATATGCTACCTTTTAAAGTAAAATTTGTGTTTCAAAATTTGTGTATTTTAAGGAACTAAAAACAATTAGCATCAGTGAGGGGGCATGGGGAGACAAACCCTCCCCTTTGAAAATTTTTGAAAAATTAGGTGCCCTTACATTCAATCTGGTGCCACATCTGTTACCTTTTTGAGGTAAAATTTGTGTTAAAAAATTACGTATTTTTAGGATCTAAAAGGAATTATTGCATCCGTGAGGGGGGCATGGCCCAATGGCTCCCTGCGTACGCCAGTGCCCGGCTGCGCAACTGGGGGAAATGCAGTTACTTCTGTTCTAGTTGAACGTTGAACCCTTCATGCATGGAATGGGCTTTCTTCTGGCTTTGTCTTTCGCAAACTAACGCATGATATCATTGACGTCAATGGTTTTGAAAACGTCGGGTTCCATACTAAGGATGCTGAGATTGATGAGTCTAGAGTGGCCCATCACTGAACGAAGGGGCCGGACTCTTTTCATCTTGAGTCAAGAAAACGATCGCTGGTTGATAGCTAGAAAGTCATCCAATTATCCACAGGGATGTCAATTGTTCTGTGCAAAACCGACAGATTTTACAATTGTAAACACTGAATTCTTAGGGTTTGTGGTGTCACGTGTGTGACAAGTCAGGCAAATTCAGTAGAATAAAGACCATGCATCCTTATAGGTCTCATGTATTTATGGAAGAACAACTGTTGTTCAGTGTGGAGTTCCGAACAAAGGTCGGTATTTTACATGTTGATCATCGACGGACGGACGGACGGTAAGGCATCTTATGCCTCCATTTTTTGGAACCAAAATGTTGGGGGCCCTAAGTGTGGGGGGCCCGGGGCCTGGACCCTGGTAGGCTCCGCCGTAAATCCGGTACTGCCCTCCCGTCAGAGAATTTTGACCGTTTCGCCGGGGAGTTTTGGTCAATGCGATAGAGTATGCAGTCCCCTGACGGCGACTAGTCGCCCCGACGGCAGTACCTAGGTTTTACTCTCAAGGCGGTACAAGTTCTCTAATAAGAACCAAAAATTTTCAGCGCCCTGCGCGTGCTGTAAAGTCACTCCAGTTTCTTCAATAGTTTCATTCCACTGAGCTAGATAGCACAAGTCTTGTCTTCCGTATGTAGGCAGAGTACACAGTTTATGTGGAGGTCGTAAATGTTCTCCCATATCGCAAAGCTTGGTTCCTAGTTTCTTAAATGGCAGCCCGCGGGCCTCATCGGGCGATCCAATTTGGCCTGCGGACAAATTTAAGTCTAAAACAAAATATGAGGTTTCTTTTCAAAGTACATATTGATATGAACAGAAGAATCATTTTTCTTACTTTAAATGAGGTACAACATATTTTTTTCGGCGCGCTTCGCGCACCTGTCATATCAACTTCGAAAATTACTTTACTGTTGGATAAAAAGAAATAAACGAATCGGCAAACTGGAAAATCAAGGTAAAGGGGGTTGTTCTGTTCATTTCTCCTACCCAAAATCGTCCCAAGCTACTGCAATGTTGGCTGGCTCCACACGCTTTTCCATTTAAGGTCAATCTAGAGAGTTCAAATAAGTCGACTTACTCAGCCACACACCCACTGCATTATCAAAACTATTGGAGTTTTTTCCGACCATGGCCAGATCAGTGGAAGCCACATAGACCAAGTGGCACAGGATTACGATTTTTGAGGAACCTTTGCCCCTTGGTAGAAGAAAAAATAGGCTTGAAACGTTGTCTCTTATTTGCCTTATTTGAAGTGTTTTATTCTAAATTATGAGATTTCGAAATGAACGATATATATATATATATATATATATATATCTTTCAAGGTGTGGTAAAAGTCATATTTTAGCAGATATTAGTCATTTCAAAATGGGACTTCCCCTTCTCGAACAAACTTACATTTGCCTGTTTGTGGCCCGTTAAATTTTCATGATGAAAAAAATTGGTCCGACAACGAAATTCTAATTAAGAGCTCGCCTTATACCAACTTACAAACGGCCTAAGACTCCTCCACTTATAAGATTCACATGTACAAAAACTTAATATGGAACCTTTTCTAGCCGACGAAGAGTTAGATTTTCTCTTCCAATAGAGGGTTGACGATAGTTGCGTCTATTTTGTGATGAAATCAATAGCTTATAGACACCACATCGATAGAAACTTTCTCTGGAAACCATTGTTTACGCTAGGGCTTAGAAACTGGGGAAGGGGGATTTCCCCCTCCCAAATTTTTGGGGGGATTTCCAGAAATTATAAGTATTGCACATAGGTGTGGGCAGCGAGGTCTGCGCCGAAATTTCCCGCAGACAATTATTTTTGCTGCGGGACTTGGAAAGTCAGTGCGGGAATCGCGCAATCGCGCACCTTAGCGTGAACACTACTGGAAACGCCGATGATCCTTTGTAAGGGACATTCTGAATATGGAAATTAATCCTCGAAGGCCAGTCATTTTATTAACTCCCTGTCTTCCTGTGGACTCCGGAATGCTCCGATGTGCCCCAGGGTACATGAGTCTTAGGCCTCCTATTTTTGCTCGATATAAATGGCCTATCCGACCACTCGGCTATTTGCCGATGATTGCCTCTTGAACAATACTACCCGATGATATACAGAAAGATTTAAATCAGTCCTTAATGCCTTTCAAAACAAGTGGCAAAATGCGCTTTAATCCTAGCAAATGTTATGTCATGCACATATAATCTGGTAGATCTACTATCCCACATACCAGTTATAAGCTGGATGGTCAGACTTTACAAAAGGTCCACTTTCACCCCTATCTTGTTATTCATCTCCAAGATGATATGAAGTGAGAAACGCAAGGTGGTTATGCGACTTCAAACATTGGCAGGGTATACTTAGCCTCATAAAAAGGAATCTTTCCAAATGCTTCTGCCTACACCAGCATCGCTAGACCTCATTTAGAGTACTCAACACCTGCTTGGGACCCATACACTGAAAAGCATTGCTGCCGGCTGGAATGCTTTCAAAGAAATGCCGCGAGGTCCGTTAAACACAACTATAATAAAGCTGAAAGAGCAGTTACCAAACTCCTCCATTGAACCTAAGCTGGAAGAGCTTGCAATTTTAAAAATCTGCACAATCCTGGACAAAATTACCTGGGACAAACACCCGCTCCCCACCTCAATGTTGGTTTTGAAGGTGAGTGAAAGATGCGCGCTGAAGAAAAAAAGCGCGTTGTTCGTTTTCTCAGCATTGAATAAGGGCTGAAGGGGAAGACATGCTGAAAATATGTAACAGGTCCAGAAGAGTCCCAATAGGGGTTGTAGATGGACCCCATTGTTCAAAATAAATCACAACTGGCATACCTAAAAACCATTTCCCTGAAGCCAATGACTCGTCAAGGCCTTAGGAGGAGTACGCAAACTTTTATTAACCCTTCGTGCGGTGTCAATATCATGCATGCTTCTATATTCCAAGCAGTGGCCCCACCAGGGTTTTTTGAAGGGGGCGGGGACCACTATGATGTCGTAATGCCACCTCAGTTAACCCCGAGTCTGCGTAAATTGTACCATTTTTATGCGTCTTGCGATTGTATACATCAGCGGGGGATCTTTCCGTTGTCGCTAGATAATGGTATCATCCTGGAGGAGTGAGGTCCCCCCTCCTTTGAGAATTTTTGTTAATTTAGTGTTGCTTACATGCAAAATGTTGCTGTCTTTGAAATATTTTTGGAACTGATGCATATATGGCAGGAACATTTCCATAATTCAGTGATTTCTAGTTATAATGTGAAAGAGAAGAGTATTGTGTCAAAGAGAAAGATATGTTGTCAACAAACTTCCCGGAGCCCCTTTTGGCTACTTTACTGCCTTCTATTCGGAGAAAGTTTTTACGCAAAAATACGTGCATGTTATGCACAGAAACATTCCTGAACTATTACGGATATTTCCCTGCCGTGACGAATGCGCGTGGAAGGTGCCGAAATTTTTCATTTCAAGAAGATTTCCATGACAAATCCTGCATTCAGGCTCTGCATCGAGACATCAATTCCCCAACAAACGTATATGCCAATAAAAAGCCAGTCTTTTACCTGGAAATTCGTAAACAGCTTCCAGTGTTTGCTGCTGTGCCTCTCCGGGAGCTGCTATCGGAGGATATTTATAATAAGACCAATCTCGAGCAACTTTTGATGGTTGAGAAAGATTTCCGAAAATTCTGACATTTCGAGAACCATTTGCCCGGACTGTTTGTGGTAGAAAATTAGTACAATAGATCCATCACTCCGTCGCAAACGTATCTCACCTACCCCCAACGAAATCTATAGCTTAAACGCCTTTTTTGGGATCATTTTAAAATTTTCAGAATTTTTCCAGAAATCGCACCCCTCCCATGCTGGCACCACTGATTCTTAGAAAAGTGAGGGGCAAATCCGGGCGAAATACCAAACTGCGCCTCTCCCTTAGCGCCCAATGTGGCCCCAGGTGTTATACTCCGGTAGACCATGGGCCAGAGGCATTTCACGGACACCACCCACAACCCTCAGTCCAACCCACCCAGTTTTTTGAGCAACTGTCAAAAATATATTTTTAAAGAATTTTCTCCATTATTTTAACATATATATTCTGTTATAATGTATTGTAATTTTAACACTGGCGGCCATTTTGCTATTTCTCCCACCTTTATTGACTTGAATACCAGCAGAAAAAAATAAAAATTTTAATTATTTGGCTTAAAACATTGCCGTACATTAAGAGCAAGTGTGTTAAACATATTTTTCGTAAATATTTTCCTCATTATTACAATATATTATAATAATAACGGTATATGAGCTGCCATTTTGCTATTTCCACCATCTTGTTTAACCTGGATCCTGCAAAATACTTTTTGAACATTTTTTTACAGAATATGGAAAGATTTTATGTTTAAATGTCTTGATAATTATCTTTATAAGCTTATCTTTATCTTTATTATAAAATATTGTTATAACTGGCGGGCCATTTTGCCCATTTCTGCCATCTTGGTTGTACTGAACTGAAAAAAAAACCGTCCTGAAAAAAAGTTTCAATTATTTGGCTCAAAATATGACCAAACATGAAGAGTAACTGTCACAAAAATATTTCTTAAGGATTACTTTTTCTTTTTTTTTAATATATTGTAATTTTAACATTGGCAGCCATTTCGCTATTTCAACCATCTTGGTTGACCTAGAACCTGCAAAAAATATTTTTTTGAATATGTATAACAGAATATGGACAGTAGTTAGGTTTACATGTGCTAAAAGTATTTCAATGATTATTTTTTGCTTTTCCGCCATCTTGATTGAGCTGAATTCCAAAAGAAATATTTTGAAAAAATTTTTGGATTTTTTATCGTAAAATATGGCCAAATATTAAGGGTAACTGTGCCTTAAGTATTTTTAGTGATTATTTTTAATGATTATTTTTCATGTAATATTATATTTATACATTATGATCGTTATATTGGCGGCCATTTTGTTGTTTCCACCATCTTGGTTAGGTTGGGGTCCTGCATAAAATGTCCGTCAGAAGTCGTGCTTTGAATTTTATGTACAATCTCTTATGAAGATATTAAGGATTTCCAACTGAAAAATATTTTTAATGATTATTTCTTATGATTTTTTTTGTATTTTTAAATTTTCTTATTATTAAAGGGAATTTTTCCTGTTTTGTTTTTACTTTTTCGACACTTTTCCGCCATATTTTCTGGCACTCTTGTGCCAAGGATTGTAAAGTGCAGCCTTAATTATAAAATATTAATAACTACATTTTGAATCGGGGTAGTGGAAATTTACAATGTTTTAAGCCAATTTTTGGAAATATTTCATTCATTTTGGCGGTCAGTTTTTTTCCGCCTTCTCGGTTAACCTGCATCCCGCCAAACCAGTCCCAAAAATAATTTGGGAAGTTTTGTCATAAAATATGACCAAATTTTAAGAGTAGATGTTTTTGGTAGCCATTTTGAATAAGGGAGTCCTAAAATATTGACTGTTACCACTTGATTTATTGCATGAGCGTACGGGACTCTTCAAATTGGGGGGGGGCAGAAAATTTTTGCCCGAATCTCAAAAAAGTTACCCCAAGTCAAGGACGTGGATCCATCTCCAAAGACGGGGGG
>WURT03000020.1:758667-806770 GCA_009936505.3 Holothuria glaberrima
TGCTCCCACTTGTTTGCTGTGGCCTCATCATTCCAAACAAGGGAACGTGAGATTTAACAAAATTTGTAGACCTTGTCGTATTTTATGGAAACCGTATGTTGATCAAGCAATCATAGTAGAATAAATGAGCGAAAAGTCTGATGTCCTACTTTCAATCAACTGTATTTTTGATCTTATATTCACAAAAGTTTCTGTGCTCCCAGCACCTTCTTCAGTGTGAGTAACTGACAGAGAAACTAACCTACTCTGTCAGTTACTCACACTGAAGAAGGTGCTGAGAGCACAGAAACTTTTGTGAGTATAAGATAAAAAATACAACTGATTGAAAAAAAGACATCAAACTTTTCGCTCATTTATTTTACCATATATACATATATATATATATATAGATCAAATAAAACTGCCTAGTTGGTCGGTGAAGGTAAATGGTATCCTATGATCCTGGTAGTATCATTGGTTTTTACAAAAAATCACACATACCCCACGACTATAAATCCCTGTATCGCCATCATCACCTTCACCAAAAGGGGGAGGAAGCTCGTCTTCATATGAAACGAAATCTGATGATGTTTCAGTAACTTCAACAAAGAAATGGAAAGAAAAGGGATAAATGAAGCTGATATTATGATCACCTTTGTTGGTTGTGCGATAAACTGTAGCCCTTAATTTTACACTACAACATACTCCATACTTACTCTTTTTGCCAAGAAAGCATTATGCTCATCATGAAGTACCATACAGAATCAAAAGAATACAATCAAACACAACCAAATTTTTATAGATTCAAAATAAGTTATAATCGTATCTTTACTTCGTGGTAATGGCTGCAGCCTCCATCTACCGCAACATGCTCCACAATTCACATGCGTGTCTTGATTTTCACATGCTTTAGAATAAAGTTAACATGAAATTGTTGAATATTTGAGTACTGTAGTAACGTTTGTCCAATGTCATCAATCTCTCTTGTCTCTTGTTGTTTTGAGACTATTTAAGAACCAAAAGAATACTGTTCTGCTAAGGATGTTTATTGATAATCTCTTTTAAAATAGTGAATAGCAGTTTATATGAAAAGCATCATCGCATTATGTCAAATCATTCAATCAAAGTGTACTAATGTTAGAAAAAACTGCCATTAATGTAAATAGCAATTACGTAACCGAATTCAACGTCAGAATGGAAGTTTATGTTAAACAATGCTGTCTCCTTCCATCATTTCTTCCACCATGCCGCATTGTCCTCTTCATTGCTGCTTGGGAGATGAGGTTGGGATTCGTGGATGCATTCCAAGACGAGATTTCCTCCTTTTACTACATTTTCTAATGGTACCGGTATTGTTCAATTGTGTTTGTAACTAAGGCATTTTTTATATCTAAAAGACATTCTTGTTACTTGGTATAGCAAGGTGGTAAAATGGGCTTGTCGCCCAAAGAAAAATTTGACTGAACACATAGACACTCTAAAGAAAAAAGTGTCAAAAATCAATTGTTTATTCTCACAAACACGTGATGTTACTCATTACTTCAAGTTCTAGAAGATTCCATATGCAAATTTTCGAGCTGAGGAGGAATACCAACCACAAGTTCAAGAATCGTTAGGTTTAAGAATGGTATTTTGAGTCTGTCACCTAAGTAGTAGAAAAGTTGATAACAGAGTTTTCACACACACTTGTTTTGTTGTCATTACTCCAAGTTCCATGAACAAACTTTCAGAAAAATGAAGAACTTCAATCATACGTTTCAGATGCAATAGATTCATAATGGTGTCACCCAAACGCTATGAGAGTCCATAACTGATCCTATCAAACCACTTTGATGAAAGCATGTACTTAAAACAAAAAGCAATGACTAAATAATGGAATGAGATATATTCACAGTGTTCTGGTAAGACCTCGATATAATTCTTAAGGACTTTTAAAAATGGGTAGGTCGCACTATGGCTACATTGAGTGTAGGTAAATTTCTTGTAAACTGGGAATGACCGATTGTTTTTGTTCGATTTGAAGATGTTCTCATGTTGTGCTGAAGTTTCTTGACTAGTAGATATTTACTTTTAGGCCACCACGATTATCGTGTATTTTAAATGCAATGGAAGAATTACTTAAACTCACTATTCTATGTCATGTCCACTCTGTTTAATGTTCATTAGATAATGAAGTAACGTAACTGTTTTTGGCTGTTTAAGCTGTTTAAGGTTTGTTAAGCTATTTATACGCATTTACTCTATTTTAGAAAATTCACTGATCTAATCTGTTAACAGAGCTCAACAGTGCAAATTATCTTTTTTCTTCCTTCGTAGGTTGAAAATAGGTAATGGTGGTAATGACGAACTACACCCCAAGAAAAAATAGTGCATCAAGATTCCCCTCCCTCACAGATGATTAAAGTTTTGAAGCCAACTTCTGTCAACATTTCGAGGAAATAACGAAGCTAACGAGATAAAAATTACGAGTTCAATCACTTTTCTGTTTATTTGAAGAGTGTAACGTGGAATATGAGGCCAGCAAAACCTCACTCTTGCACTGAGCACGCATCTACTAGCAGGAGCGTGACCTGAAGACGAATACTCTCTTCTCTAAAGTAGTTTTATAAACACAACCTACAATCTGTCACGACTAAACAAACAATGGTACAGTTTGCATCCTTGCAAGGTATGTTACAACGGTATGACGTTGTTGCAAAACAAAACCCTTTCTACGAGAACAAATTCAATCATTTTGATATTTTCATCCCGAGTTGCGTAATTAGGTATCACATCATACCATGCCATACCAAAAAGCAGATAAATTTGTATTTGAATTATATAGGCATATAATATACATGCATGTACGTGAGTTCATGACAATTTAGGAGGAACTGGGCCATAAAAATATAACTATTGGGGGCAAAGAAAATTTTAGTTTGCATAATATTACAATTGACAGAGATCTGAGAGATGAATAAAAGACTATTCTAACCAAAAAATAGTTCCGTTGTTATGAAGTAACCTATTCATCATCTTTTAGAGATGGGAGCTGAAAATGTGATCGGACATGTCTAAACCGGAAATCTCTTGTTTGCTTGTTACATTTTGTTTGCTTTAACAAGACAACTTGTCAAATTTAACCATAACAAGGAGGTAAACTGTTTGAGAAATATATTTTGAGTACATTCATTGCAAAATCATGCGAGCTGATTGTCAACTTCTTTGAAATCGTTTCCCTTAATATTGATTGACCTTTTCAACAAGTGTGCAATGTGTTAATAAGGTTAGTGATATAGTAGTGGTAGTAATAAAATATACTTTAAAGGTAAATATACTATAAAATGAAGCTCATAAAAGCTTTTTTTTATTTGAAGGAGTCCGAAGAAAGAAGAGTTCGTGTAAAGAAAGTATGATTTCTTGATTTTAGATAACTTACAAGTAACCGCAACTACCATTCAGTTGTGTTACAGGTAGAATAACCATACTGATGTTATAATATTAAGTAATATTATCTTATTTTAACCTCTTCCCTAGGAGGAATAAAGGGATGGCATTTTGTGCCTCAGGGACCTAAAGCACAAAGGCCATACGAAATGTGTTTTGTAAGAAGATTATGTTGTTGGAATAGCGCATAGCAAGTCCAAAAGAGCAAAACAAACCTGTTACGAGAGCAACAGATTAGTGACAATGTGTGCTAGAGTTCGGAAATTTTATTAATCCGCTACATAGCTTTTTTCAAATGAATGCAAAAACAAGTGGTTTGAAGCACGCGTTCAAAGAAATGGTCGTTTGAATGTCAAAATGTCCCAAATATAGGTAGACGTCGGTAGAAGCATTTATATGACCAATAAAAATGACCTTAAAACCTTTAATGACCTTTATAACCTTAAAACCCGAGGAACAATTCTCTGAAAAGAACTTTGTCCCTGAGAAAATGTCTCTGTTACATCAAAAATCAATTATTTAAACCTTTGTCATGGTTGCAAGAGAGTTCGTTCGCAGACTTCCTTTATCCAAAAAATAACTTGTAGAATTTTATGAAAAGGGCCTGCTTACCATTGGAACCGTAATTTAATAATTCAGAAATAACCATATTTTACTGTAAACTACAAATAATTAAACGCTAAGGCGAGTGGAGACTTTTTCTATCATTATGTTAAAGCAAAAGCGTACCAAGAAGTACTTTTTCCACAGAAGACACAGACACGTGCAGACATTGTAGTTCTATTACGTTGTATGACCAGTACTGTTAAAGGTAACAATAATTCTACGGAATATTTTAAAATAACAAAAACCACAAAGGTAATATCTTTTCAGAAGGAAACAGTAAACGCAAAACAAACTCCCCTCGTATAGACCTTATACATAACGTCACGCGACGTCACTTTGGGGTAAAACTATGAAACACGCTGCACACAGGAAGCAGACTTTTCACGCGCGCGTAGTAGACTTACGCGCATATCCCCCAGTACACAAAATGAGCTGTCTGCATTTGTTATTGTAAGTTGCAATGATACGCGCTTGCCTCCATTCGAGGGCGAACCTTCTGTTCTGTTGTCGCGGTTTGCAAAGGTCTGTTAATGATTAAGTATTTGGATCAGGTGTATTAACTTATACGAAATAGTGGTTGTCAATCAAAACAAGACCAACCCGATCAATTCTTAAAAACTTGTTTTCAATTTTTTGAGAAGGATAACAATGTTTCTGGGGACATCTTGATCGCTCATCAAAGCAGACACAGAATCCAAAGTAATAAGCTGACAATTTCTGGACCACTTGAAATACCAACCCTTTGATTTTTCCAGTTCTAACATACTTACTTACCCTATAAGGAATCGGTCCTTGTTGTAATCTGTCTTACTTTACTAAAACTTTGCATATCCCATCAAATGTGACTCTTAGCTTACAGTGAAAACTGCAAGCATTTATCGTATTTTGTTAATTTTTACTCCATCGTCAAATGCTTCCGAAAGATCGACTTTGTTATGTTGACATTAAAATTATTTACATCCTTTGAATGAAGTATATTTATTTTGAGTCACAAACAAATTTGAAACCGCAAATTTGAGATTTTTGCGTCATTGCATTCATCTATGCTTGCTGTAAACAGAAAAAACACCGAAGTTTCGTTGGTTTGTATAAAATATTGAATAGGTAGCTTAAAGAACGGTATGAAATATGACGTTAGTAGAATATTTAATTGAAGATGTACTTTCTTTTGGTTCACTGGGAGACTTAGTTTTGTAATCCCCCTCTCGAAGTTAAGTAAGTACTTATTCAACATATATGCATACATATATATATATATAAATATATGTATAGATATATTTGTATATTCATATAAAAAATACAGTCCGCGTGTACTTTCATATTTACATTATTGTACTCTTGTTGTCAACAATGACACGTTTCAGGTCTCTCATCTTGTTGGTTTTATATATATATATATATATATATGAACGCCCTTCACTCTTCCATGTCATTCAAGTAGATAGGTCAAAACTCGCGATAAGAAGTCTACACAAGTTTTTCGGCCTTGTCTTGAAATATGGACATGCTACTCATTTCCAGGGAAGATGAGAGCAAAATGGGACACCGTCACAGTGGTATTAAAACTGTCTCGTTTTAGAAGATTTTCTCTTTTTCTAAAAGAGGTTTTCCTTAAGATATTTGTATTGTAAACTATGCTTAGTACCTTTCCTTTTATGTTGGAGAAAATTTATTCTTTGCATTTGAGAAGAGGGGTGAAATCAAAGTGGCGGTATTGTCGTACTTTCTAAGAAATTTTACTTCGAACGATTAAGTTTCACATCCAGTTCGACTTGAGACAATTTGATCTGTTATGGTTTGCATATGTATATTTTGTCATAAAGTGAATAAAAGAAAGAACGTGATGTCAAAGTAACAGTAATGAATCGCAAATAAACATCTCTTTAATGAAGAGAGAGAGGGGCCGATTTTGCATCAAGGAGAAGGTAAGACAGGCACAACGTTTCCAATTTCTTTAACTTCAAGAGATCATCGTAATGGAAGTTAATTTTAACACCAGCAAGAACGACGTTTACAATGGCATAAGGTTTCCCGTATCACCTAGTAAAGACATTTAATGCTTATACACAGTCGGACCAAATTAATGAAGTTTCCCACAAATACTAATACAAAAGGCAGAGAAAGGATCTCACAGGTGCGGTTGTGGTACACAAAACTGGAATACCAAGGGGAAATTAAAATCGAAAGCTGTGTACGGCTAGTTTCATTTTCACAATTGCGGAAACGAAAGGGGAATAAATTTTTTTGTTCTGTTGAAGGTAATTTGGGGTTCTTTTAAATATTCCCAAAATGTAGGTTCCTGACCCTCAGTCGCAGAGAGGTATTCCATATGATGACGTCATTAAATGGACTGGTTTTAGATAAAGAATGGCGTGGGGAGTTTTTTTTTTTCAATTGAATTGTTTTTAACCTTATCTTGCCCTACTTCCCATTATAAACAATTCATAATTGCTGCACACGATGACGAAATTATCAGAAAAGAATCCAGAATTTAAAAAAGATGGATACGTAATCACAGTGTACTTAAATGAAACTTGACAAGGAAAGGAAGAAAAAACTTCGCCTTGTTCAAACTTAATTGTGCCTGCTGTGCAAAGTCGGTTTTTGTAGTTTAGTTAGTTGGATGAAGTTTTACGGCTCAGTTTTTAACTAATTGGTTTAAGTCGGGCCGGCCACGGCCTTTTTTCCAGTTATGGCTTACTGGCTTGTTTTCCCTACTCCATTGCTTATGCTGAGTACCAAGCACAATGGCAGTAGGTTCCATTTTTAAACTAGTCTTTGGTATGACCCGGCTGGATTCTAACCCCTGACCTTCCGGATGCTATTACCACTTGACCATGCAGTCGGTCCGGTTTTTTTTCTGTAAGATATATATTTTTTTAAACACAGTCCAAATTTTTTTTTTTGTAAAAGGTGGTTCTATTGTAAAATTGTGATAGGAATTTGAGTACTGAATGAAATAGATGTTTTATACAGGTAGTTAATATGCTTACCCCTGAACATCCCTTCAAGTCAAAATATGCTATGGAATATCATGTCTATAACTAAAATAAGAAGACTATATGAGTCAGTTTCAACTTTGTTAAGGGTATTTGCTTAGTGCAGTATTTCATAATATTAAAATGAAATCAGGAAGATCTGTTGGTCAGCATTTTTCAGTTTTGCAGGTAAATATTACAACAAAGTAGTTCAGGAGTGTAGCTGAAATTTTTAGGGTCTAGGTATCTAATGGGGGGGATCACGGCATTGATCGCCGTCCTGGAGTGTGTCTAAGAGTAGGGGTTCCCCCTCCTCTTTGTTAAAATGTCGAATGGCTAGGTGACCTTGGATGCGATCTGGTGCTATAGTTTTCATCTTTGTAGCTGAATTTATGTTCAAAAGTTACTCGTTGATTTCATACGTGCGCAAATTTTTTTTGCACATATATTTTTTTCTTAATTCGTACACATTCTGTTAGGACACAAACAATTTTTGGGACCTGACAAAAATCTGGGGAGTCAGGTCCCATGCCGCCCCTAGCTACAGGCCTGAAGTAGTTCAATCAATGAACAGGTCATGAACATTATTTTCCCTAGTTCTGTTTCATGCTCGTTAGTTTTGCTTTTCTAGTCCCAACAATCAAAATAAGGAATAGAGTAGCTACGCTTTGACCAGGTCGTGTCATATAATTATGAGCAATAAATTCTTATCTAAATGGAAGAAAAATAACAATGAGCTACTTCCGCTTATATAAACTACAAACATTTTAAAAAGAGATGTATTTTTCCCAGAATCTCTCTTTTGATTGAGAGTAAAGCTGGTCATGGGAAACGCCATATTGTATAATTTACCCACAATTTCAGGCATTCATTGTGTACATTTTCAACCGTGAGTAGTTTGTAGAACCCCCTTGAAAAATTTATTGAGCTCATGTAATGGAATTAAGGGCTTATTTGATAGGTGTATTGCCGTGGCTACTTAAAAGTTACGTCCTAATCAGTGGTTCATCTCGTCGTGTTTGAGAAAATTGCAAGTTCTTGAGCGGTCCTCGTTCTTCCCAAACCTTGAATTCGCAAGGCAAGCAAGCCTGTACAATGTGCTGCATAAGTTTTCCCATTCCGGAGTATTTTTGCTCTTCCCCCATACAGAATGATATCACAAATTTATGAAAACATGCAAACACTATTTTCCTTAAATTTGTTTCTCAAATATGCTATCTTATCCTTGTGAGAACCCTATCAACCTCTCTCATGTCAAATCATAGTGTGACGTCATTAAGAGCGGCAGTCTTTCTCCTAACTTTGTCACTTTGCTTGACGTCATCTGAGCTTGGCAAGGACATGCCTTGTTGTGTCAGATAGTATGTCAATATTCACGTCCGAGTGTGGAAAACACAAATTTAGGTCGCAGTCAAGTCTTATTGGAAAACAGCATCTGCACTTACTCAATGTGCATACTTATAATTGTGTTCTATTTATTTATCTTTAATTTTTCACCAATTACTTTTCAGCAAGGGAGTATTGTGGATGATATTTTATTTACAGAGCAAAAAGGATGTAGAAAGTAATTTCAGATAATGTGTAAACTACTTGGTGGTAGTGTTTGCATAGATTACCAAATTTAATTCTTCTATATCTGCAGCCGAATTATGATAGACAAATGATGTGTTTTTCATCTTCTAGAGGCGTAGGATGTGTAATAAACCCTGAACTGTAAATGGAATAAATAAAAGCACCTTTTCACGGATATATATATATATATATTTATATATATATATATGAACTTCGTAAGAGTAGTTAAACGTTATAACTTTTGACTCATGATTAAAGAGTCATATCTGTAAATTTCTTTACAGCTAACTGTACCTTTGAACAAAATCGTGTGATGTCACTGTCAATGAAATATTAAATGGTATATTATTAGAAAATTGCTTCAAAAATACGTAGAAGAGCTTTCTAAAAGTTCCATAGATTGGCTGTAGTGATAGTATTTATAATATCACAGCCTACGGTTAAGTTGAAATTCGTGCCAAGAAATGTTTTTTGATGCATCGATACCTCAGGGCATTCTCATTATCGTAATTCAGGCTCTATCCTAAATGCTGACGAAAGCTCGCTACAATCGGTAGGTAGACACTTAAAAGATGTATCTCAATTTCTAGAAGTGCAGTAAATGAGTGATATGTCTGACTATTCTTTACTGTACACAAGATAAGACGATTCGGTTCTTAAGCAGACTTAAACATAAATTATTGTGCTTTTGTAGTAAAATCTGAACGCTATGTTAGTCATCACACCCTGATGATTCTTGCTTGATATCGAAGTCAGATGTAAGGCGGTTTTAAAAGACGAAGCATTGGAATTGACATACTAGAAGCTCTCGGATGCCATCTAAAATCTCACTCGGAAATAGAGAGATTAAATAGTAATCCCTGAGTACATTACTGCGGGGGATGCAAAGAGGTGTAGCGTTGTATAACCTATTCACCATGTGTTAATTTTAATCAAACTTATGCATTTAAGGTGTACGTAGTGTTGGTATATCACATGTTAAATCTTTTCGAGTTGGATTTTTAAACTTTTCTCTTTGTCCCTGACTCCGCTTGAAGAAATGATCAATAAAAGTTAAGTGAATGGTAAGTTTCAAGAATGTTTTATATTTGAATGACATGATGTGGAAAACATTATAGATAAATGAAACGAAAAAGCCAACTACAAATGAAATGTATCAGTCTTCTAATATATAAATATAAAACATTATTTGAAACCTTTTGTTTAAATATAAAACATTATTTGAAACCTTTTGTTTAACTTACATTTGTGCTTGTCGAATTAGTTGTTGAGTGAGGAGGCATTGCAATTTGCAGAGGGAGGCGAAGGAGGGACTGCAGGATGACACTTTGCTTGGGGAGCTTAATAATGCTTAAATAGTTTTAAAAAGAACACTGTATTCCTTCATTTAATTTGGAGTAGAAGGGTGACTTGTTAGATAAACGAACGCCCATACCCTGTGACTTTTGGGCCAATTGACAAGTCTTACGAAAACAAACAAGAGCTTCCTTGAACTTATTCGAACCTATTCTTCCAATCGACTTTTCAGCAATCAATTGCAAATGTAATTACATTAATTTCTTTTTGTACAGAGGAAATACGTAATCAAATCGATGTCTTCCTAGGGCACAGAAACATGGCAACTGTTTTTGCATTTTCAAAGTGGCTTAAACTTTGTCTTACCTCTGTAATCTTCCCCTTTCTTGTTCTTCCGTTGCCTCTGTTTGAATTGCTCCGAATTTGAGTGCAACAAATCGGCTATTTCCTGAACAATTACTTGTAAACTTTGCCGTAAGTCGTGACCAATTTGATTATAAATTGAATGGTACTGCGGGGAAAAGACAGATATTGAGGGACATTTCAAAAATGAATATCCCTTTTCCAGCAAAACTGGATGTTAAAACAGTATAGCATTACAAAGGTAATTATTCATAAAATAAATCATGACGAAGACAGCGTGATATTTTTCGTGTTATGTAAAATAGAGAATATAACAAAGCTATTTCGAACTTGCTATAGCGGGTAATAAGGATATAATGTACGCCTTGTATTGTAAAGCATGAAAAAGTTCAATTTTGCATACATGTCTTATGGGCATGCAGTCGAACTAACTACGGAGAACAGTTTCTCCCTTACCGATATTATTAGTGCAAACGGAAATGTCATAAAGAAACAAATTTCCTTCATAAGTTGTTATCATGAGAAAGCATCGCCAAAAAACACACTTACATCAAGTATGTTTCATAACAGGTAGAAAAACGTGAAAAGATGACCATAAATATGGGTCTAACTGGTCGTTCATAAGACCTCGAAGGAGAATATTTGTTACACAACGGGAAAATCGAAAACTTTTCAGTTTGCAAAAACAACTTGTGTAGCATATGTTTGAAAATAAGGTTTAAAAAGCATTTGAGAGTTTTGTAGTTACAGAAACGATTTGAGTTTTCTAGGCTTGTTGTTCTAGTGGCTTTCCTATTTTCATACCCTTCGCCTTAACTAATTTCGAATCACATTCCTTCATCCTTTCATCTTTTTTCTTTTAAGATTGTTATTTTATTTTATTTCAGGGAAACCGTTAAACAGGCTTTAAGTTTCCCATTTTCCCCACCCCTTATGCATTGCATTCGTTATATTCCTGTCATTCTGTATAGATACGCAAATTGAGATAAATGACACGGAAACCTTTATTTAGTTGTCGTGATGTGTTTCATAATTGAGAAAAGTTAAAGTCTAATTGGGCATGATTTCTCAATATTGATTGATAATAAAATCATTCTCTACAACTTAATTTAAAAATAAGTTTTGCATCGATTTATAACGCCACAGACCATTTAAAATGAAAATACTTGATAAATACTTACCTGAAAAAAGTTTGTTGATCAGTCCTTACTCATATGTTTTATGTCATGACTTATGTAATGACGTTCTACCATCATACCACAGGAAACATAACCAAATGAGAGAAGGTATGTCTTTTTGCGATGATCGTTTAATTCGGTAATGCGGCCAATTTGCTTTAAATGATCCCCTCTAAGTTATTGACAATAACAAAAGTTAAAATTTAACAAATATTACCTCATTTTTGTTTCATTCTTTATGGGATCAAAGTTTGAAGTCAAAGTATCATGTTGCAACTTTTCTCTCTTCCTTTAAAATATACTAAAACAGAGTTTACGTAAAACGAATGTTTAGATAATTTCCCCAAAACGACATTCATCACCGGTTCATTGCCGGAGGGTATTGCTTTTGATAAAGTGTTTATCAGCAACAACGCCAGAACGAGGACATTCTGAGTCATATAAGGGACTGTATGCGAGGTCTTGGATGTTACGTTGATTTGATTCGGCTCCTAAGAAAAATGTTGCGCAATAGTTACAATTTATTGCAAATCTGATAAAAAATTAAGACACTTTAAGGTTTGGGAAAATGGAAAAGGGTGGAAGGAGCAGTTTCCTCCATTTGCAACTCTAATTCAGTCTCTGTTTAAAAGGAACTTTCTCTGATTCACAAAAATGTAATATCAACACAAACGTTAAACATAGATAACGGTTAATTGCATTTTTATTGATTATATATATATATAGGCAAACCAGCAACGGACAAAAAAAAAAAAAACAGACAGACAGATATGTGAATGAAACCATTTTTACTTACTAGGTTACGAACATGTAGAACATTGTGAAGATATTCTAGAACAGAATCGGAAGGGTTGCTTCTTGTTCTGGTTGTTTTCTTTCCCTGGAAATCACTAATGGGGGTCTCTTTCCGAGAATCCATATTGTTTGCGGCAGTCCGACGAATGGAATTAGGAAATGAGCTATCGAGACGCATCTGATATTTTGAAGGACTGCCCATGGGTTTGATTGTAAAAGTGTGAGTTCGGTGAAAAAACCATATTAAGATCATTATTAGCAGACCAGGACGTAAGGAAGAGGTTAAAGGGGCCATTGGTCAGTAGGATGGATGGACAGTTACCTAAAGATGCAAAAAGAGTTGAGTTGAAATTAAAATGAAGTAAACAGTAATGCTATCTTTTAAAGCATATTCATGTTATATATTCCAAGAAAACATATTTTTAGTCTGACATGTACGTCCTACGATGGGCAATGAAAGAAGTTATAATACTAAAGAGCTATTAACCTGGCGCCCGTCTTTCTTGTTTCTGTCGCATGAGTCAGAAACATATCACCCTTAAAGGACCCTGTTAACTGCAAATACTAAAAATGTGATGAACTTTGCTATGTCGCTTGCACCAGGGAAGTGTTAGGACCTAACAGCTCCCTGCTTGCAACAAGAAGCATACTCTAATTGAGTGACGTGGCAAGAAGTGCTCTGCAACCAGAACGATCTATTAGTGAAAGTAGCTAATACACGCTGTAGAGCAAGGGTTTTCAAGTGTTTCGGGACGAGTGTCACTTTGACTTGAAATTTTACTTTTATTTAATTGCAGTAGCCAACTATTTCTCATAGTCATTTTAAAATTTTGGGTACCTCAATGCGTGGCCATTTTAGTGCAAGCCGGCAGACAGCCACTGGGAAACCTAGGCTGTAAAGTATTGCGAGCAGAAAGCACCGCGAAAACCGATTGACCATGCTACTAGAACTCCTCCAACAGATTGCTGACTGCTGGATCGACAAACGTTAATTAAGGACGCATGGTATAAAAAGTATCATGACTGAAGGTAAGCCTTAGGAATGTGGTGGGTCTGGTAAATGACGTCTCACATAATATTTTTTGCAAAACAAATATTTTGGCTAATTTTGATGGTTTTTTGGTGAACATGGATTTTCAGCTTTGTAGGGCTGATTGTTGTGATTTTCCTAAGTACGATCTATATATGATGATCACAAAACGGAATAGTTACGTTCGCCCCCAACTGTATACTGAATGGAAGCTTACACGCACGCGTGTTCTCAAATGCAAACCAGCCATTAATGCCGATCAGGAGTAATGGCATACACAACTTGGTAGAGCTCGAAACTGACATCGTGAAATATTGTACCATTGCGTTATCTATGGAGAAAAGTTTGCCCTCTCTTCACATATCGCATAATTATTGTAGGGAGATTTTTTAACGGTCAAGAAAGTGAGATTTGGAGTCTTTTTCATCATTACTGGATGATAAGCTTCGCTGTAATACTAGATCTTTAAATGATTTGCCCTCTTATCGTCTCGGAAAAGATAACTTTAAGATTATTAACATACTTTCTAGGCAGTCTGCAAGAATAAATTAGTCAAGCTTCTTATGAAGCAGTTCAGTAGGATGAAGGGTACCCCTGGGTAGCGCATTTCTTATTCAGCCTGAATACTGAAACACATTTGATGACGGGTATATTCCGTACGTAAATGCTTGAAGGGAACAGGGCATCATTTTGGTAGACGAGAGGTTTCAGTGATTTTGATTCAAGTTATCTCAGGGCTTATCAAAATATTCAATTGGCTACAGAAAGAACATCAAATTGCTACGATATTCTCCTGAAACTTTTTTCTGGAGACCACTACCCTTTAATCCTTATGCATCCTTATATTGCATACAGCTATGTATTAACTTTGGCACTTATCTTGATAAATTACACACAGCTTAGGTCTTAGGGATTGCCGATTTGTGGAAATACAAACCTTCAGGGCTATTTATTTGATATGCGATTTACCAGAAGGGGAGAGTCCCCTTTTTGGCGAATCTAGTTTCCCTGTTAGTAAGAAAAATAATTATGGACGCAGCCATTTTTTGCCTTTGTAACCCACAATTCCAGGTTTCCTTTTCGTGGTGAATGGTTTTAGGGATCCCCTTGTAAAGTTTGTCGGTCTAAGGTAGTAAAACTAAATGTCTACTCGGTAGGTGTTTTATCATAGCTTCTGCATGCCGGTTTTGAGGAAAATACAAGTTCTTGAGTCGTCTTCGTTCTTGCCTAACCTAGTCTATGTTAGGCTAGCAAGATAGTATACTGTGTTGCAAAAGTTTTCCTCAGTTCGGGAGATTTTTGGTTTTCTCCAAAAAGGGAGAATAACCAGGACTTTTTATGGTTGCTCGCAAAAGAATCAGACTATCTTGTAGAACTACCCTTGTCAGTGTATTAAATACTTTGGGAAAATTGTAACCATCAAGACAGCTGTTCTCCATCAATGGAGTGAAGAGTCTATATGTGAGTACCTCCCTCAAAATAAGTTATAAAACAAATTAATGTAGTACCAAATAGACGGACTACAATCTAAGTTACAACACGACCAATCCATTACCAAATTCATTCTTAAACACAATTCACCTCGTTAGAGTGTTGCAGGCAATTTCAAGTTAGCAAATTCTTACATCATCGGAAGGTAAATAACTGTCATATTATCATTTACCCATTGCCATAATTCTACAGTTTCTAATGTGCTAGCATGAATTTGAAGTTAAGATTACACTTTGAATTGAATTACGACTTGCTCTCTAACATAAGATATATGCCCCTTCCACATCAGGTTGTGTTCATGACATTACATACTCCACACGAGGTGCATTAAGACATACATTTTTGAATATGGATCTTCTGTAATGGACCAAAAGCTGTAAGAGAAAACCACTAAAAGAATTTATTGAGTTAAGCTCACATTCATGTAAGACTTCATCATGAAAACTAAAGTAAATCTGGCTCGATTTGTCTGCCGGAGGCTTCTGTGGCAAGCCCCCGCCTTTCGATTAGGTATGCAATGTCTAATTTTCGTTTCTAATCTACCGGTTTTGGCTGGACACGTTTTTTGCATTGCTAACCGCGTATCAATTACCCTATTTTGATGAGATTTTGCAACAAACAGCTTAAATCGAAACAACCCAACAGTGTTTATTCCATTCATTAAATCGGTTAACAAATACGATCTTTTATGGGGTGCCAAAACAGCATGAGTTTTTGTATTGTATTAAGCAAAATGATTGCGAACCCAAATGAACTTTTGTAAGAAATGTAACCGAAACCCACCTAGCTGCAATAAGAACAGACGCATATTTGCAGGTAAAAATTGCTAGCATTCGTGTCTTTCAAGAAACTGAAGTTTGGCATGCGAAAGAACCAGAATTTGTAGTAAAATAAATTAATAAATTCTTGGGCGTCATGCATAGTTTCGTCTAACCAAATTTGAGTTGATATTAAATTTGTTCATGTTTACATTGGTCGTTTTTGGCAAGATCAGATTGCAAGATCCGTGTATCTATAAATTGAATCAAGTCAAGATAAGTTGGTATGTTACATTTTTAACTCAAGCTCAAAGAAATGAATGACTTCCTCTTCTATTCAATCTCATAGGTTGGCATAAACTACTGCAGCATCCTCTTAAACCACCCGTAGGGAAATTTTTCCTGGCTTGAATCTTGATCTAGAATTCATCGTTACAATAGTAGTTTTATTCATTTTATCCACCAAAGGGGACATTAAAGTCATTGTATGTAAGGTTAGGGTGTATTTCAAACGATAAGTACCCCTTGCAGAAATGCACCGAAGGGGTACTTATCACCGGAAATGATAGCTTTGGAATTTGTGTGATAGCTTATTTCCGATTTTAATTTTGTGAATTGGCAAACATCCGTGTCCCAACTTCCTTATTGATTAGTAAAAATGCTTAACCTGTTTGCAACCTTCTACGTAGAGGGATTGGAGGTATTAAGAATCCAAGTATCAGTCAAGAAATAAAATAGTAAACACAAAAAAGGTAGAAAACTGGATGAAGTAACATTTCATTGATTTGCATTATCATGATAACAATCAAACTCAAAGAGTGACGTAAAATACTCGTGTCATATGACGATTATTTAGTCGCACTTAAATCCACTTATTATTCATAGATATGTTGAGAAATAAAATAGTACAAAAAAGTAAAGAGAGGATACCTGAGGAAATAACTTTTCATGCCATTTTGCCAGACGAGCAGTTTTGGTAAATTTGATTTATCTCAGGACTACTTCAAATATTGAGCACAAAAACATCAAATGTTGTTTCAGAGTGCAGCTCAATGAGTACATTCACTTTCTGCATATTAAGGTTGTACTATTCTCGACACACCTCCCAAGCAAAGTATGCCTCACCTTTAAATAGCAATAAAAACAACGTGTATCACGTGAAGATAATTTTACAGCACTTGACGTGATTTTTTCATTGATATTGTGGTAATCTAGTACCATGCAGCATATATGAAATCTATGGACACCTTACAAAGACATATTAGGACGATGACTGTGAAGACAATTAAAACCAAAGCTTTGAAAAAGATTAAATTTGCTTAAAACACATTTACTTATTTCCATATCATTTCAAAGAACCTCAATTTCAAGGTTACTTATCATGTATTCTCTATCAATTTATTTTTTGTAACCACCTGTGATTGGTGTGAAGTAATTTCCAAGTTGACAAAACGTGATCTATCAATTACTTGGGTGGTTTGCTTTAGCTTCCAGTGGAATAATTTGGAGTCCATCGAACCACTTGTGATGTGGATGAGGGAGCTTTGAAGATGATGGATGTCGCTGGCAAGAATTATGACGAAAGAGTACATGCTTGGATTGTCCCGGTAGAAAAGGTTAGACTATGTAGGAGTGCATGTGTGAGTGTGTGTGGGGTGGGATTTGGCGGAATGCCCGTAAGACAGTTTACTATTGCGGGGCAGTTAGTGTATCTACATTTCGAGGAAAGGTACTTCCATCTAGCGTCTTGTAAATACTAAGGAGGAAGACCTGAAAGACTTTCCACATACTTGGCGTTGAACACAACACTTAGAACAGAAAAAAATTTGTAAAAAGAAGAATTTAACAGATTTTACAGATTTTAGCAAAAGGTGCCAGTTCACTCTGCTATGCAGAAACAATCCTTTTTAGCTGAATTCTTCAGCACAGAGCTTAAACCATGACAACTGAAGGAAGGCCGGTGAGGGCATTTTATTTTATGAGAGGCCTTTAATGTAAGCCCAATGTAGGCCCATGTCAGTAATGGATCTACCGTTAGGTGATCGCCAACGACGGAAAGAAGGCCGTAATTTCCTATTTTTCCAGAGTTTTAGACAGTAAATCCATCTAACGATTATTTGTCATGTAGAGGATGTGTACGAGGGAAAGGTGAAAAAGCAATCTCTTTAACAAGCTTCAGAATCGAAAGGCCATAATTACTACTCAATCAACCTCCAACGACTTCTGTTCTACAACACCACGTCAGAGGTTAACAAAAGTATGTTCGACAGGTGAAGACACAATCAAACACGTGATGTCAAGAGGCTTATATCTGACATACACAATGGGCACTTTATGATGATGCAATGCAAGTGCACTCATATGTCGATCTTTATTTGCTCCAAATAATTCAGGGCCTTGAAGGGCAGTTGTTTTACGAAGTTAAGCGACCGCAAACGTGGAGGAAGCCTGTGTCTCATAAATTACAACTTCACTTAGGGTGGCAACCAACTCAACAATTTATGTCAAATTTGGTTTCTTTTTTAAGGCCAGTTCAGATGGAAAACCCTAGATTTCTCTATTCACCCTTTCCCTATCAAAAGATTAAATTCGGTGATTGACAGGGGGAGGATGGACTTCATTCTCTAACCCAGTTGCTCACCTTATGGTAACTATACATCCATTCAATGTGACCTACAATAAGCAATTGTGAGACGATAATTTTACGCCAAATGCGTATCTCACATTGCATAAGTTTTAAATTGTACTAAAATTTTTTCATAATTTCTCTCGTCTGCTCTTTTTTCCTTTAACTAGTATTTTTATATTGTTTTCTTCTCCAGTAAGACAGATGGATATTCTTCAGAAAAATGGGGGCGTGTTGGAGGTGCTTAACATCTTCTTGTCGCTTGGTAGGCTAACTAAGAGGAAAGCTGCCCATCCTGTCCACCTTTACCCCGCTCCGATGCCTTTGACAGTCGGCTACCAACTGCTGCATTATAAGGCAAAATGAACACTGGGCACATACGAATGACAAAGCTTCAATTAAATCTTCATTATGCAAAATGAAGATCCATTTTTACGATATAAAATGGTCGACTGGACTCAACCCGTAATATCACGGCCTGGAGGATAATAAGAAGAAACTGTTGTGGTTTGAAGGTTCGAAACACTGAAGAATGAGGTGAAATGTGTTATTTATCACCGTTATATGGTTTTGATTGACTAACTTTGCTCCACTAACTGCTTTGCTCAGCATCAATAAAGGCTAATTTTGATTTATACATGGCGCAACTGCTATGTACATACAAAGCACAATACTATATGAAAGCAGTAAGCGTTTTAATTATAAAACACTGTGGTAATTTGGGGTTTTACCTTTAAATATGGCAGTTTACTGGTAAAAACAACCTCTTTATTCATGTTTTTGGTTTAAATTTGCAAAAGTCAAATTGACGAACGGATGGTCACAGGTAGTATTTACACAACATTAAACGCAAAAATGAAATGATCATTTATCAGTTTATAAGAACTGTTAAAATCTTAAACCAAGGGTCAGAAATAATTAGGAATTTAATATTTTCTTATGGTCTTTTGCTCCTTGCTTAATGTGCTAACATATCATTCTGCATAATATAAATAAAGTCATCAGCTACCTAAAAATATCAACATTTGCCATAGGATGAAAAAATGGGCTCAATTGTTTCGGAAATCAAAGTGCTTAAATATCATTAAGTGGTGCTAGATAGTTTAAAAGGCAAGCGCTGTAGACAAATTCAGTAGGAAATGCTTAATTTCGTGTGGGTGCTTTAGATCCCAATTTTTAGCAAGTTGATAGCTACATTTTCCTAATCTTCCCTTAGAGTGCTTCAGGGACTTTATTCTAAAAGAACATACATCTTGCTCATTTTGAAGTTTAGTATATAGATACATGGCATGATTGCATCGTAATATTAATTCCTTTTCTTACACTTTTAAGCCATGTGAACCTTTGGAAGACTGACAGTTCTGTTTTAATTGTGGCAGTGAGACTGCTTTACCAGGATAAGAAATCATAATCGAAATGACTGACGCGTAATCGAAGACGTTGTTCTCTCCATAATTGAGTCTCATTTTTCGTACAATTGATTTGGTAATACTTTTGGTACCAACCTCCTCAAAACTTATGCAAACATAACGAGAAATTCTTAAAGGTAATCGTTTTAATTAATATTTAGGTAACTTTTTACTTAGATTTGGACTTGTTTGTTCTCGACAATTAATTGTATTGAAAATCTCAACAATTGTAAAAAAAACGTTGGGTACAATTAAAGGCAATTTAATGTTCATTTTCGAAAACCCTTTAACTGTGCAATTCAACACTTGCGAGCAAGTGCAATGGTCACAACCCTTGGATGTTTACTTTACAACATGATCGCTTAGAGTGGATGAAACCAACAATTTGTATACACTATCCCTCAGTAGGTGTCTGACCAAAAGTAACCCAATCTGCAGCACACTTCGTTTCTGCATCGTTCTTTAAACAGGTTGAAAACGTACAATATGAATCTCATGTCATCTCATGGCTCTCAGTTACGACTTTTTTAGTTCCTTTAGTTCCCTAGTTTTTCTATTTGAAAAATGCAAAAGCCTGCACATTTTCTTGCAAGATGACTATGTTTTTTATAGCGGGAGATGGGTAAACATGTCATAGATTGTGCCTACCTCCTAAACAGGAATAATAAGTCAATGTCTAGAATAGCGCTTTAAGAAATTGATGTCTGTTCTATATTTAGCAATATCCTTTTCATTTTAAAAGTTTGTGTTGGGATTTTCCACTGATAACTTTCCGGCGACACTTCTTAAACAGACTCTTTCAGAATATCATTCATATCTGGAGTTTTTGATGCCAATCTTAGTTATTATCTGAAAAACACATCCAAATATTTTGTTCATACAACTTTTCGTTCCAACATCGGATGAATGGTTCTAAAATATTTTGAAAACCAAAGTTTCGTTTTAGATGTTAATACCTGATTGGCTACGGGTAATTAATATCTCATTTCTAATTGTGAATACAAGCACAAATAAAGCTTTATAAGATTTCCATGTTTATCTCTTTCTACCTATTAAGTGGAATGCAATAACTGATTTATTGTCAATTCATTTCAATTATTAAAGTACCATTGAATATGCGATAATGTTTTCGAAAGAGAAACATCCATGTGTAAGATTATACTATCCTTACAAACCTTAAAATGCAACTTATTTGCTATTTTAATGTCTAATCAACAAATCGGATGAACATTTCAGATAAATTGGGTTAATGAAAGATATCATATTGGGGAAAGGGTGCTATAAGGTAAATTCCTAATAGGGATCTTCAGTTCGTAGATGTAAATTTAAGGACATCGGTTTTATACGAAATTTTTAAAACTGAATATAATTGCTACTGAGCACAAAGTTTGAATTCTTCCACTGATTCAAAGTCGAAAAAAGTATCAAAACACATTTATCAAGAACTTCTAACTCTCTTCATTTATCAGAAGCAAACTTTGACAATAATGTGTTAGTTAGTTAAGGTGCGCTTGGTCTGATTTTCGCGGTTATACCAGCCATGGACACAATCAAGCCCAACCGTAACCTATCAAACTTCGTTCTTAAACGACCCGAAACCAAACAGGCCCTGGACTGGGGGTAGCCAAGATCACTCACACCGACGAAACTCCCAGACCCGGCATCCCGAATTACCAGATAAAACCTTACCAAGATTTCATGAAACGACCAGTATAGATGATAGGATCTCTCTCATGATATGCAAATTGAAAAGCATAAACCACAAATAATACGGAGATTCATGTGCACATCACAGTGAATCTACTCCGATACACAGATAACGGGAAGGTAAAGTTTGTAATGTAAATCTCTGTACGGACAGAAAAGTTTGTTGATATTCATAAAGGTTACTCTTGGGTGGTCGTTTCTTGGACGTGACCTATACATTTTATATGACTCTTCTTTCATATGTGTTCGAATTTACACAACAGAGGTTTTAGCTTCCAACAAAGCATAAATCAAAGGAACATACGGTTTATCAGAGGTAGGTTTTCGTTTACATAATATCTTCAACTGATCATAATGAATCATTTGCGTAAATACCACTTTTATCAGTAACATCTTGCTCCATTACATCTGTAACCTCAATGAGGACACGACCGTAACACCTGATACAGATAATTTTCACACTGTAGTGCAACCAAAGAGCTGCAACAACAATGTAGAACAATGGAGCAGAAAATGTTTAGTTGAACTTGTGCTAATTGTTCCTTATGCTTTATGAACAGAATGATCATTTAATTACCAGAGGAGGTTGGAATGGGAAATTCAAGCCATGGGTTGGAAATAAGATACAACTCACTAAGATAATAGAAAAGTGCGGTTTCAGAATCACCTTTTTTACGGCTTCAGTTCAGCAGGATTCTACATTTGTCGATTGAGTACTTTACAGCCTAGAATCATTGATAAAGTATATGTTAATTAGATGATCATTTAAGAAGCTTGGTCAAATAAGAGAATCCAGTCGTGAATAATGTATTCTTTTCATGATCTGAAAGCCTTTATGTTGGTGTTGATTATTGAAATGTTGAAAACTTCGAAAATGCGCTTTATTTATGTGTTTGCTCTCAAGGCAAAAGCGGATCATATGACAAATAATCGTCACAAAATTCCCACTAAGCTAAGAGTAATTTGAAATTTCCTCCCGTTAAGGTAAGCACCAAAAAGAATGATAAGCTTTCCTTTAAATGAAATCCATTTTCTTTAAGTATATAAACTAAAAGAACGCAAATATTATTCCTTACATTAAATACTAGCAAAATTACACCAAGTTTAAAACTTCTTACTGAAGCCTCATTGCCGTACGCACAACCAAATTGATTTGGAATTGATAAAAACATATAACGTACGATAGAATGGAAACACTTGATTGATTCGTTTGTTAAAGGTTAACAGGAAACAAGCAGGAAATGGAGTGTGATTTTTCCACAAAAACGGTCAAAATAACCTTTGCAATACTGGTTTAAACTAATTGACAGTCGTGAATTAATAATTTGTTAGTTTGTTAACGCTTTTGAGTTATAAAATATCGCATTTTTAAATAAAACTTACCCCTTTTCATCCAAAGAGACATTTACAACCCTTCAAGAGTTAAACGTAAAAATTATATTTCTAATCGCTTTGTTGGATAACCAGTATTAAAGTATTCCAAATAGTTGGCATACTCACGCGAAGTTAACTTGACAGCTATAATGACACACATGTGAAAACTCTGCAATCTTCCTCTCCAGATGTCATCCATGCACTTGAAAGTTGAAATCAAGAACTTCTTTTGGACGAGTGAGTGCCGATGAAATATTGCCTATTGAACTCTAACGGCGAGAATCAACTCTAATAAGCATTTCACGGCTATCTATGACGTCGACTTGTTATTCATGAGAGGACAATTCCGTGCGTGTTAGTTAAAACGTAACTTTGTTTGGGAAGAGCAATCTTGATTGAGCACGATAAATATGTCAAAACGTTCACAATACGTTATTCACAAGAGCATATAGCTCCCTTTACTCTCAAATGCATCAGCTATCAGGATACAAAACTACGCAAAGGTGACTATGCTTTTCATCTTTGAAATCTTTGTTGTAAAAGTAAATGTTTCTTTTTATATTTCCATCTATCCTATAATTGCAAAGATAAGATGAAACAGTCTTGTTACAATATTTTATATATTCTAGGTTTACTTAAAATACCGCTCTCGTTAAGCAAAAAAAAACTTATTCCCACGTTTGTGCATTAATTAATTAATTAATTTAGTGTTTTGGGAATGGTAAGCTCTGGAGAGAAGCAAAAAGCCTATCCAGAAAGCGAATGCATCCATTACTTCAATCATTTCTGTAACACAGCATAATATTCAGGGAATTTCAGGTTTCCTCATCAACTGATTTTTGTGTCATTGTGACCCATGTAAATGTTTGAAACTCTAATGAGGTGTTGGTTCCTCTTTGACGCTTTAACACCGTTACCGTTTGGGAAGACACAAGGATGGGATGTGATAAAAATTCTTAAGACTTTCACCGCCTTTCACTTTTGCACTTTAGCGTCCATTCAATTGTCACAGCATCATAAATTCAGCACATCCATCCAAGAATTATGGTTCCTTAGACCTTTTTTAAATTATTAGTCCCTGAAATTTTTCGGAGAATGCTTTCGAAAAAATTGTACACTCTGAGTCAAAGTTATGAGCTGAATGAAAATTATCCACGTGGCATTAGCTCACGACAGCTTAGGTTATTCACCTATAGAACTTTTAAGTAAGTTATGGAGGTCGTGCAGTTACGTCATCAGTTTTCATACGTTTTTTTTTTTTTGGTTAATGAGGATAGCAGTACGCATATATTACAAAGCAGTGCGTCAGGGCGCATACAATTTGAATGAACGCACACAAACATTATTTTTCGTATGTTGATTACAGTTTTTGTAGCCCAAGGTAACTCCAGACTTGTATATAGGATTCATTATTTTTAACAAAAATGATTGTTCACACTTCTTTATTTTCAGATCAAAGCTTACTGTTACATCCATTTAATGTAATATTAACGGTAATCTCAGAGCAAAAAAATCGAAAGGAACCTTTTGCATGATGTTATAATGTAATGTGTAAATATTATTCAACAAAATTCTTTTTAGTCAATCTTATGCTCGAATTTAACAAATCCATGAAAACCATTTTAAATACAACCATGAATTTATTCATGAACGTTTTTATCTTCTTGATAACATTATATCAATATCAGTAGTCTTGTACAGTCCGATGCCGTATTGACTTTTAAGAACCTTTAAAGTGATCTTGTTCAGTCTACATTCAGTCAGCCCTATGATGTTCATAGCACAATACGACATCACATCACAAATTAATGATAGAGGTTTTTCCGATGACACGTTTTCTTTGGGAAGAAATGCTTTGCACACCTGGATGTCCTTGACCTTCTTCAAAGGTTGTTTTCTTTCACTAAAGCTGCAGTAACGTGTTTTATTGAAAATTTCCTCAATGAATCTGTCTTCGACAGCTAGGTATCTACCAGTAATTATTCTCTAATTCTCTGAGACAGGAAACTTTCTGATTGTGGAGTATACTTGTGAATTCGAAATGACATTGTATTCAATCACGGGTTGAATTTAAACCACTATGAACCTCAAATTTCTTGAGTTTAAGTTTTGATTACAAAGTCGAAACCCATGTTTTGGGTTGCATGTTTTCTTCAACTCGCACTGGCTAGCATTTTGCATGTCAATAGGACTCCTGCCTCAAAGCGAACTGTTTTAAATGAGGAGGCTATTGTTACTGGGTATTTTTAGATTTAAATTCTCGAAGGCTTGAAGTAAAAGGTTACAGAAGATTCTGTGTTGATTTACTCTAAACGAAATGATATCCGGTCACACTTATGGCCCCTACGTTAACGCGTACACGTGACAGTGATAACAGGAGCAGATGTATGATGCTTTCCATCGGCCCAAATCATTACTTCCTCACATTTTGTACAAGGAACCTACACCAAGCAAAATTTAGTAATCACAAAAGTATCGAATTTTGAACCATTTTGATTATACTATTTCCAAGGAGATAGGAAAAAAGTAGTTTAGTTTATTGAATAGATGTTTAATCATGTGATTAGTAATTTCAGCAAAGGTGGTCATTATTCAAATGCTCTTTTGATTCTCTGCCGAAGGCGAAAGGAATCTATACAATCACCCTGGCGAGCTATGTATGTAAGTTTATGTATGGGTGTGTGTATGTGTATGAGCGTATCTATGTGTGTATGACACGGTAGGCTTGAAAACACGATATCTCAAGATAATAATGGAGTAATGATGGAGACTTTTCATACTTAGTGCATACAGTTATCATACCAAAAGAAATAGCCCTATTGTTGTAGTGGAGGGCAAAGTTCATATGAGTTCACCAGAGGTCAAAAACCTAACCTACTGTTAACACTAAATCTCAAGAGAGAAAGCACAAATACTTTTCATACTTGTCGATGGTCAGTAAGTGAACTCCGCTACTTTTGGTAGATCGAAAAGGTTATTCGAGATTACCGGAAGCAAAACTACAAAAACCGAGAAAATTGCTTGTTATGTTAAACAGGAATGGTGGACCCTTTTCACATGTATCATTAAGGTTTGTCACATGAAAAAAGAGCCCTTTTACTTTTAGACCAGAAAATCAGAGGTCATTTGAGGTCAACAGAGGTCGAAACCGAAAACTTTGTCAGCACATTAATTCAACAGAGGAATGGTGGACACATTTCATACTTGGTATATAGATTTATCACAATACGAAAAATATCCTTATTGGTTTTGATGGAGGTCGAAGGTCATCTGAGGTCTTCAGACGTGAATCTACAAGAACTGTTTTGTTTTGTTCGAGATCAAAGGTCATCTGAGGTCACCAGAGTTAAAACTAGGATAAAAAAACTTGTAAACCTCTTGAAAACACGTCATCTCAACAAACCAATAATGGAAACATTTCATAATTGACATTTAGATTTGAAATACCATTGGTAGGTTCCTATTGTTTTCGATGGAGATCAGAGGTCCTTTGAGGTCACCAGTGGTCAAAAACCAAAAGCATTGTAAACATGCTGTTTCAAGATAGAGTTGATTGATACGCTTCAGACTTGGTACATTGATTTGCCATGTTTTAAGAAAGATACCTGTTGGTTTTGATTAGGTCCAAGCTCATCTGAGGTCACTAGACGTAAAACTACGAAAACCACGTACACTGCTCGTAACACAATATCTCAAGTATAAACTGTCGGCCGTACCTTCAAGTTGTATCGCTTAGTGCCAACAAAAAGAGAGGACGGAATGTTTGCATCATTTCAAGACTTGGATTGAAGAGAGCAACTTACATCTTTTCACAAGCATTAACCTGGTGAATTCGTAATTCCAATTTTAATTAATTAATTTAATTAATGATGGACTTGTGTAAAGGATGCTAATTTGATCATATTCAAATTTAAAGCAAATAAAATATACGTTAATTATGTAGTGGAAAGTGCACGTTTCCATACCCACAGCTTGGGTTCCAATCCCACCAGACATTTTTTAACCCTTTGTTCTCCAGTTTTTGCCTTTTGTCACTTTTCATACTTGGGATAATTCATGAAGTAGGTCCTCTTACTCCTTTCAAGGAGATTAGAATCAAAGCAAAGTCGTCTTTCTTTTAAGGTAATTGAGATATTTGACCGTGAAACGAAGCTTTTGTGATTTAACACATATCAGAGATACTACAACTTTAAAGTGTTAGGTTTCACAGTTCACAAAGTTGTGAAACAGTTTAAATTATCGCATTTTGATGATGTCTCATGAAGCTCCCAAAAGCTTTGAAATGTCTGAAACACTAAGTGCTTCTTCCATAGAGGTAAACTCAGTTCAGTTGTTTGTAGAGCAGATGAAAATAAAAGCTCCTTTTGCACAAACACGTACATACTGAAACGTGTAATTAGTATTTCACATAAGTCTTCTAGAATGGCCACCTAAGCCTGTTGATGAGGGAGAGTTACGGGAAATTAAGGTGGCCTTGATATATATATATATATACATATATATATATATATATATATCAAAGCCATTGGGCTTGACGGTTTTCTTTCAAAGCTTTTGAATTACGGTGCCTTTATATTTAACTTTACCTAACACACGTCACTATTTTATTTTTACATTATGGTAGCTACAGCTTTAAAGCTTGCTTAGGTTTTTTTTTTTTTTTTTGGACAAAAAAGGAGACAAGTAAAAGAATGAGTAGTACGTTTTATTTTATTTTGATCATTGTGATCCTTGAAATATCCCTTAAAAAGGTTGCTTTCAACAAACTTATTATTGTAGTAGTTTACATATTCTGTATGATTGTGTATCTGATCTCTCACATGAGTTTTTACTTGAAGCAACTTTAATATAACTTACCAAATTAAGAGAAATCTAAAGTGGATAAAGGTATTTCGTTGAGATGGTGTTACTTCACCTTCAAAAGGTTTTGCTTTCGTATATTATTACATTCTCTGCAGTAAAGTAAAGGCTTAATGCATGGTTGTCTCCAGTATTAGCATAGATATTTATCTTGTAGGTAACCTTAGTTGACGTTAATGGAGGCTACTCTAGCTTACAACGTCAATAGTGCTAGCATTTTTCTTTCAGACTGTTAGGTTCTATGAACTTCCTTATTGTATTATTTTATGAATTTGTATTGTTTACAGGGAGAATAGCGGAAAAAGTTCTGTGTCATCCTACAACTCGCGTTTTCTTATGTTTTACAAGTTGATGTGAAATCAATCAATCAGTTATAAGTCTGGCTTAAGTATTGGAAACATACCTTTTTGTCAGATGGGTACTTCATTAATATTCATTATCATAAGTAGTGTGGACAATGAGTTGAAGTCTCAGTGGAAAGCTGCAAATTCATAATTTCACATTCATTTGAAAAGAACCAAATGACAAATCAAGCCTTCGATGTAGCCAAATTACACAAGCACTTGAACCCGAAAGCTGGACATCATAATTACACTTTAATTCAGTAATTAATATCTACTGTGAATATTGATCATTTTCCTTGTGTAATTTAAGAACATCTTATTCATCAGAAATATGTATGGGACGCATGTAAACCCTCAAATTAATAGAAATATGTAAACATAAATAAGAACACTGTATATTTATATATTATGTATATTACTCTAAGCCCAAACTGAGTAATGCACTAGGCCCAGGAATCATAGAGACAAACAGTATTCTGTGAAGTCCTTCTGATCACGGGCGACTAATGCTGGGCACTCTATCGCTTGATTGAACAGTCACAAGTGTGATTTCAGATTATGTTATTTGTAGGTTGCATTACCATCAACTGCTCTCAACAAGTTATATATTTGCCTCCATAAAATAGTGCTTTTTGAGCAAAACAAACTGTACTACTGTAGCCTGTCATTATTTACTGATCAAGGAAGTCTGCATCCGTTTTATAAGTGAAACAGATCTCATTTCAAAGTATGAACATGGGTTTCAAGACGATTAAATCCACTAACATGTAACTGGGGATGTTTCCCTGATATTGTTTTTTTTTGTTCTGAGTGACCTGTTCTTTATATTCGTATCGCAACCTGTCATGGACACATTTCTTGTCTTTTTAGTAATGCTCTGGGCTAATGTGTACTTATATTTCTACTCTGTTTTATTAAAACCAGTGGCTTTCTGAATTTTCATGTAACTGGATTTTCACTTGTTTGAAAAGTTACATAAAATATCACAGGTATTAAAAAACCAAAGTCCAATTTCTCACACCGTACTTTTGGCTGATAATTTGATCTTTTCTTTGGTTATGATATTCCAATGAGGACCCCACGATGAGAATTTGAAATTGTGATACTTTCCGTATCCTCCAGAAATAGGTGTGTCCTTTGCTTTCCCTGACTTTGATTTTGTCATTTCTGAAATGTTGTGTCCAAGCTTATTCCCCACAGATTGCATTGCAAACAAAAACGTATTTTTAACTTAGTTGATGGCAAGAGGATCGCTCACTGAGACCACATGGGAAATCTGTTGGATTTGTCAAGTATTAGCATAACTGTTATTTAAGCTTCAAATGTAGTCTTTTGTTACCAGTATTATCTCGGACCTCCATTCTACTCATCTTCACTATGATTAATCTTCGGATGAAATCAACAGCATTCCAGTCATATATATCTTCATCCGCTCGCGCTTATTTCAACTCGTTTTTACTGTTAAACTATAACAGGTAAAAAGTTGAATCGAATAGAATTGGTCGCCGATACACATTTGCATAGGTGCATTCTTCTGATATACATTTCATGATCAGGTGTTACTTAAATAGCAATCTATATGTGTACTGACACTGACTGCAATACCAATATAAGGAACATTTTTACTATACTACTATATGTAATAGATTTCATCGTCTTGAAAACTATGCTCATACTTTGAACTGAGACCTATTACACTTTTAAAATTAATGTAGACATCCTTGATTAGTAAATAATGACAGGCAACAATAGTATAGTTTGTTTTGCGCAAAAGACAAAATGGTAGTACAACTTAGAGATTTTATAATCTGGCTAAATCAGACTAAAGCAACATGAACAAAAAAAAAACCTTTATAGCACAAAACCTTTACAGTTATCAACAAGTCACGATTATAGCCTCTTATACATTAAGATGCTGTTTCAAAACCATTTCGGACGTGACTTTGTTTGGGATAACCAAAAATAGAATAAATAATAATTTGAAGATATACTCTCTCGAGCAACAAACCAAGAAAAATATTGATGAAATATTAAATCACTAAAACAAAAGTTTCGAACTCACTTAGATATCAGATATTTCTTAAGCATCAGGTCACTGTACTGTATTTCATTTAATAGTGAGTGACAATTTTTTTTTAATACTAATTTTCCTTCCTTGTTGAAATCGAAAGAAAACCGACAATTTCGATTTCTTTCGTCATTAATACCATTATCCGGATTATGCTGTAAATGGAACTTCAGGAAACTTCAAGGGTTATCAAGTCTTCTGGTTTTCAAACTTTTACCGGCAAGCACTCGGCTAGACTACCATAGACACCCTAGTACGAAGCAGGTTAGGCTTGGAAAGCATTACCATCAATACCGGGCATATTTTAGAAATATACTGGTTATTCAAACTGTTAAGCTTTGCGAAAAAGATGTCTCACTTAGCGTTTACCTATAATGAAGAAAAATAGAAGGCAGGCATTGCGTACTCGACGTTGGAGTGACCATTTTACTTCAGATAAAACTTAAAAAAGGTTCATATTGATAAGAGCATTTAAAGGCATTTATTTCACTACTTTAAACAGTAAGATATGTTTAAGGATTCCCCAATTTCGTATGGGGCATAACTTCAGGGTTGTTTAGCTTCCAATTCAACGTTTGAATTCATTTCTGACACATTTTCAGCTGAAATCATTCAATTGTATTTCAGATCACATGGGAAAACCCTACATGAAACCTTTCTTAATTTTCATTATAGGCTTAGGCTTGAAAATCCAGGAGGTAGATCTCTAGACCTCACTGAATGATAAGTCACTTATTTTTATACACTCTGCCATAGCACCTGTATAGCATATTGAATATCGCATGTCTTGATAGAATGTAAGTTTAAGATTCTGTGGCAAGAAACACAATGATATTTTTTAGATGTCACACTCACTGCCATTTGTCAGTTGGTGCCATTTGACAGGTGACCTCTTAAATGAAACTGAAAATAATAGTTGAGTTCGAAAATGCGGTACTTTCGGTGGGGTCACGAGGCCAGATACCTTAACGACTGTCTCGTCTGTGTGTTCAATGATGTAAATGATGTGTAATATGTCATAGCGTGTTAGCATGTTCGTCAATGGATCAGAGTGTGCGTGTGATACACATCTTCCTTGATCCTTTCCCATGATGCGTTGTGCGCAAACATTTCCTTACTCACCCTGTGTAGTAGGTCCTCACATTTTTCATGAGGAAAACTTATTTCGAGTTCTTGATGTGACTTCAGATAAACGCATTGTTGTTTTGTCTTTGAACATGCTTTTACGTTACTTTACTTGTAGTTAGGTTTCCGGTAACTTTGGGATAGGCCAAGGCTTACCGTGAAAAAGGATGTAAAATGCACCGCAGTCAATGAAGAAAGTAAAAAACATTAAGTTTCTTAAAACTTTATTTCTCTATTAGGTAATATAATTGCTTTTCATTCCTTATTTGTCCTCTCTGTAGTGGTATATCATGAGAGTTGTTTGCCTATGTACGAGCAACTGTTTTGGAGACGAGCATTGTTTAAGGAAATAAATGTCTTTGGGCATTGATTAAAATTCACATCATTTGGCCAATTGTAATTTAAGTTCCAATTTCCGTCCCTTTGAATAAGTGCTGAATATTAACACAGTAATAAAGCATATGTAATTGTGTAAGACTAAGAAAATGGACAATTTACTTCGAAATTGAGATAGGAAATTACATTGCAAGTTAAAATTGTGGAGTCAGTGATATGTGTTGAACGTAAGGGCACATTTATTCACGAGACAAGAAAACGTGTGCCCATAACTGTTGACAGTCTGGTCAATTATACATGTCCATATTCTTTTCGACAAATTCTTACTAAATTATAACTTAGTAAATTGTAATGATTGAGCAATTTTTCAATATTCTGATATGGTCCTTTAATTGCCATGACATGTATTGTTTTATTTATAAACATTTATCATATTTGTAAATTTCAGATCAACGTCCACCCTCACCCTACTACCTGAGAACATTCTTCCTATTGAAAGGCAGCAAATTATTTACATTTGTCCTGTTTATACGATTTTCATCAACTTTGATTAAAGGGTGGATATCAAAATCGATCTGATGGTTTTTTGAATCCTTAAAATTACCTCAAACCAATAATACTTTGTTTCCTGACCTTCTTGGAACTCACGCTGTTGATTAATAATTTATACGTTATCAGCTTTACTTACTTGACTCTTGTCATTCCTCATAAACATTGCAATATATCAGACGAGGGATATAAAATAAGTTATACGTGATCTGGTCACATGCTAATGAAGACGATCATTACAAAAGGGCATGCGAAAGAACATTTTCTCAACGCTTAGGTAACAAGAAGATCTTCACACCTTGAAGGACTTCCAATGTTCTATTCTGGATATTCTGGACGTATGAGATGTTATGGAAGGGTTGTAAGGCCTCTTTGTAGCTAAACACATAAAAAATGTAAAACTATCTTTAAATACCCCTTTGCTACATGGTCAATGTTCTCGACTAGCTGTTTTGACCGGGCGCGCCGTCCGGATAAAATCTGAAGAGCGTGAGTCAGCGTCCGGTCTTAATGTTGCCGCCCGCACGAAAACATTGGCCGCCCGGACAAAAAAATTTGCTTTCACTTTTTTTTTTGAAACGTTTCAATTGTTCAATTCAAATTCAGCACCAAATGTGGAACCATTTTGCATCTCGTCCTCCTTACGTGGGCAAAAACTTTCTAAAGGGAGAAGGGACCCCCTCCCCTTCTACCCATGCCCCAGGACGGCGATCGGTGTCACCTGCCAGATCAGAGACAAGCGTACGGACAAAATTTGGACCTGTGGAGAACACTGCATATTAGTATTTATTTGTGTTTAGTGACTTCAGTTTAGGTTAACATGTGTTGTTTATACCGTCTGGGAAATATCTTGTTTGTGAGCCGATGTGAAGATCAGTAAAATGGTGTAAAATTGTAAATAAATAAAATAAACGGTGTTAAGATGTCTTACATATTTAGCTCACACAAACGATTTTATCATGTCTTTCTTTATATGATGCGTAATACAATTATAGGGGATCGACCATGTTTTATACAGATATGACCAAAAGGGTGAAGAATTGAGTGAGCAGAAACTCACCTTACCTGCGAAATATCAGTAACAATACGTCGATTATTCTATCACTAAATTATATTATGCCTTTATTTCGATTTTGACTATTCGTTTAAAAAATAGATTGCATTTGATTTGGTGCTTATATACAAAAGTTGTTGTAAGATCAGCATGGAGTTAACACCCTACAAAATCCCATCTACATCTGGGCAATATACTGCATTGTGTTTAGTGAGCATATTCAAAATTTTTAATGAAAATAGAAAATAATATGCTTGAGTAACCTTTGATAGGATACTTTTTTTCCTACAGAAAGTGCTAATATTTGGAAGCAGTCACAGTTTTTAAATAAACAATGGTTTAATTTTAATCCCGTGTTATGTCTCTTTCAATGTCATCCCAATATTAGGAATCACACTTTCTATAACCAGTAAATTAAAGCAAATCTGTGTTATAGAGATACTTCAAAATTAGTTATCCCTCTTCCTTTCAGTCATAGCAAACTTTAATGATTTCGTCAAGCATACGAAGAATCATGGGATCAAGAAGAAAAACGATAGTACATACGCACATGAACACGTACATAGTACATACGCTATAGCAGGCACTACATCTTGGCATGCATGGAGCTTTTTGTTTGTACTCCCAGTTCCCATGATTTTTTGCATGCTTGACGTAATCTTTAAAGTCTCCTGTAAGCTTTTGCTTTTTGACGTCACACAACAGAAAATGTACCCTTGCAGACAACTAATTTGTGTAACCGGTCGGCTACGCGCGTAGTCTTTTACGTGCGTGTGTGAATTCTACGTCTTGGCAGTGGGCTTCATTGTTTCGCCTCTAAAATGACGCCAAGTAATGTCAATGCATAAGGTTTAAGATTTGTATTCTCACGGGGAGTTTTCAAAAATGAGCCAGGTATATGCAGGAAAAAAGTGAACTCAGCCCCTTAAATGAACACACGTTGAAAGGTAATCGACACGTATTACGTATTAGCAAAAGTACACAAATCCTGAAGGTTGGTCATACTTGCCACAAACACGTTTTTCAGATAAGATGTCCATTATAGTGGTTTATCTTGAAAACAGAAAATGATACTCACAAAATTGTAACAGATCCGATATTAGTTTACCCAACTTTGGTAACATACACATGCAAAAGATATCTGATTAATCATGTATGCTCATCATTATTATATGTGATATGTTACCATTATTACTACAACGTGCGTCTTAAAGTTAACTTTCTGAGTCTTAGCCATTGAAGGTCATTGATTACATATCAGTGTGAGCATTACGCTTTTAGCAGAAAAATACCAACCTGTTACAGGCTTAAATTCGTGTAACTCAGAAAAAGTAACACTTACGTTATCGAAAACATAATTAACTAAAGAAAACCATCAGGGAGAACCCCAAAACTGGCGACGATGGGATTTAATATACAAGAATTTGAATTTTAAATTGTGGTTACTGATTAGATCCAACCCTACTCAATTCAAAACCCAAGGGCATTTAATGAGATTGACAAATACAAACATTACACATCCTGATATTTGTTGGTCTTCTGACTATCTAACTACATAAGATACGAATATTCCGAATGAAATCTAATTCTTTTCAATCTTCACTTTCTTTAAAAAGGGTCCACAAAGGTCTCCTGTTTTCCAGTGACGTATTCTTGACCTTGTACATGCATGCTAAGCAAACAAACGGTTGCGTTTGCCGTTTGTCTTTGTGTATGTATGAAGGGTACTTCAGTGGTTAGGGATGCTTGTAATACTGGCCTTCTTCACCAATTCTTAATTAATTAAGCAAAAAAAGAACAACCTTAGTATTTTATTATACAGAAATTTGGGAAAAAATGGTTGGCATCAACGTTTACACCGACGAGTGTAATACTAAATCGTTAATATGTGATGAAGCTGGTCCTCTTGGCGCTGTTCAATAGACCTTATACCAAATAGCAGATCGTGAGGCACCATGGGAAGATTAACTCCAATCTGCGAGCTTGAGCATTGTGACGATCATCTTTCTCCATGGTGACAATCTACTTTGGTCGTCTGTTCATGGAATAATCATTCCCAGAATGCAGTTTGAAGCGCCCTCTGCTTATTTGGTAAAAGGTGTGTGGGACGTCACTTACTGTAAACTATAGTAAAGATTGGTGTGAATTTGACTACCTATAACCCCACTGCATATGTACTGCATTTCGTTACTAGCGATCGAATATTAAATAGCTGTGCAAACGATACGAGTTTGTTTTCACTACAAGGTTAAGTTCCTACAGGAATTAATGTCGTTCTTATACCTCCCAGGTGCACAATATATTCAAATTCTGTGCTACTACAATTGTATTGTATTCTGTAATTGTATCGAGATAGATTTCCACAAAAATATATACATGATTGCAAGCATTTAGAGTCATAGTTTTCGAAGGCCCATCGACTCTCTCCCCGAAAGAGATCGGTTCCCAAATTAGCTACTCCTCAAGGGATAACTCAACCTCTTGACCTTCAGAACTCTGCATCATGGGTCTGTCATTCGTCTTCCTGTTTGGTACTGATCTAGACCGGCTGAACGAATAGATATTAAACATGGTATTAGCTAAAATATATTTACAGTAAGACTGAACATTGGAGGAAGTATGAAAAGAAGCTGAAACCTTGCACAGGTGGATTCCTAATTAACGATGCATCTAGGGCGCAAGAGAATAAGTACGAATATGAAGGGGGATAACTTATACCTTTTACAAGGGAAGAGCAGAAAAATAAACAGAAAAGCATTTTTTGCTTCTAAACATGTATCACCATGTTTTGTAACTATTCCTTATCTGTACTAAGCAAGTGATTCTTAAAGCACTTTGTAAAATAACCTCAAGATACACGGACAATCAAAGAGCGTTTTATCTTGCATGTGACCTCTCCTTCTACAACATCTGGATGAGGGAGTCATCACAATATTGATCGTATCAGCGACAGTAGTTTCAGTGATGGAAAGCACACTCATCAATAAGCTTTTTTGCAATCTGGACTGAGCATGTGCAAATCGTGAAAACTGGTGATAAACCAACACACTGCCATACCTACAACACGTGCCAAGAAACTGCGTTTATTTTAGACGATATTCACATCATCCCTTTTAGATCAGCTAGGAATGTAAAAAGTGTTCTTACCTGTGTTTCTGTATCTAAATCAGCATGAAAATCCTTTTCGTGGTCTTTAGGGGTGTCTCATAATCTGTGCCAAGTAACGTATATTTCGCTTACTATGTATGGTGATTGTGGTTTGTTTATCTTCCATGCATCCCACTAGTCCTCACGGCAATCGTTAACTGCGAACAGGCTTATTATGAGTATTAATTAATAATGATAAGGTTCTAAGGTATGGAACGTGGTCTAATCTAAGACGACTGACAAGTATTCTTGACAACAATGCAAGTAACTTCAGCTTTCCTTTGAGATTTGTCCTGAACGGAAACTTTAAAAATTTTGTTAGAAATAAGATCTTTTCTGAATCCTAAAAATTATGTTTAAAAAGGCGTCAACATGAAATGAATGACAAAGTATAACCGGATATTCTGTTCCATAAATGAGGTTATTTTTTCCTTAATTGTTTAAAGGTAGTTAACTGTACGACTATACTAATGGAAAATATTTGAAATAGGCAAGTATTCCTGTGTTATTTTAACATTCCATTACTTATTTATGTAACGTACACTTTAAAAATGCTGGTAATATTTTTGAGATTCTGAACCTTCGGTTTCATTAATCTCACTTCGTCTTATTAGATTTAGAGGTTTTCCATCAACTTTTAAATTATAATCAACTGCATGAGGTTGGTTTTGTATAATTGCGAGGACAGGAGGATATACTAAGTGAAGATCCACTCCAGTTTTTCAAACTGAGAAGACAAAAGAACACCTTCTGCAAACAAAGAACGCCTCCATCGGAACAATTATTTTTTGAATTACCTATAGACGAATGAAATGGGGTCAGAGTGGGAAGCCCCCCCCCAGGGGAAAAGTCGGCTTCACGTAAAGTGCAGTTTCTGGGTAAACTTTACGTCATGATTGTTTGCCAATTTAAGAAATAATTTAAATTCCAGGGAGATACTTTTCGCCTTCTATATTGTATGTCTTTCCACTCACATGGTGAACTGGTCACGTTTAAATATCCAGTTAAGTTCCTTCCTTGCCGAGTTACACATTTTGCTGGAAGGCAGAAAATAATATTCCATGTATTGGCATTTAATCAACCTCCAAGAAACCATACCCAGTCGATTAACACACTGGAAAAACTTTCAAAGAGAAAGCAATCAGGTGCTTAGATGAGTTTTGTTTACAATCCTGCCTTATCCACCGCGTTATTGTTTCCAACCTGAGAGGAATAGAGCCTTGGTGCAGGGATGATAAATGACCTACAGCCATGGGTTTGTAAATGTGATATACCACACTTGAACAATAAAATAGTGAGGTTTGGAAATCAACATTTTAAACGTCTTTGATTCAGGATGCATACGCCTGTGATACTACCTTCCACACGGCAAGAAGGTGTAGTTTCTTTGAAAGCAAGGGTTAGTCTTACACTACTTGTAGTAGACTACAAACCACTGTATTGACTTACTAATCCAGTCAAAGTATTATAGAATTTCAAGAAAGAGAGATGAGACATAATGCTGTCTGCCACCTTAGCAGCCAAAACTAAGATATTATTAGCTGTATACTTTAACAGTGTTAAAGATGATTAGAAATTCTCAGGTGTTCGTTATCTCCAGAAGCATGTACTATTCTCCTCTGATTACCTAATAGAACTGCTGTAGAAACGCTTGTTTATGGAAAGCGTGGAAAGACAGTATGATACACCAACAAACGTGATATCTCTTTCCAATAAGTCCCGGTTAACACGAGAACATTGCTTCTTATAATTTTTATTCTGTTGATGTTTGAGTAGGCCTTAATACTTTTCAATATAGTTATTGACCAATCTGTTACCTTATTTTGTTTCTTCGTATGACTTCAATTAATTTGGAATATTTTGATTTACCTTGAAAAAGTTTTCGTTATGTTCAGAGAAACTTTAAAACACAACACATCTCATGCTAAGTGTTTAGGATCTCCCCAAGTCTTTGTCATATGGGATGTCAATACCTATTTTCCATCTTGCAAAACTACTAACGTTTAGTTCCGAAAAAAAAATCAAATATACTCCTGACCGTCGTTCGCGCGCCAGACGGAAGGATACGAGTTCGTTTAGAGGTTATAGCCTGTGGAACTTGGCTAAATTCCATTATTAATCTCCTGTTGAGAGAATTCTAGAAGCTTTGAAAAGCTAGTCATAAGATGTGGCAAGGAGTTGATAACGCAAATAAAAGGATTTGAAACTCATAAACTCTCTTTTTTGGGTAGCTGATGAAAAATTAAGTTCAACCGTGGTAGGACCTTCCTGATTTAACTGATGCACCGAGTTGATTCAAAGCCAAACTCTAGCTGGAAGGTAACCGAAAACTGCGGAGCTTTACGACTGATGACGTTATAAGAGAGAAAGAAAGAGTCACTTGCATTATTCAAGCATTTAAGGCATGCCTGTAAGAAATTTAAGTCGTATATTAGCTATGATTCAACTTTAATGTGAAACCAGGCAATCTCGATTAATTAACGGCCATCCCATGTTGAGGAAGGTAGTGTTGCAATTGTTACATTCAAAACAAAAGGTCTTTTTATTTGTGAAATAGCATATCAGACTATACTTAGTGGCTAGACTTGGGCTTATTACAATGCAAGGGTCCAGGGAGAAACTCATTTCTCCTGGTAGTGTGTAATCCAATATCTTACACCTTCCTGGTTTGACACACGCTTAGTAAGAACGAGAAAGGGAAATTTCTGAAAGACAGAGTAGAAATATGCCAACAGTTGTGCACATGTGTGTAAACAGGAGGGTTTGATGTCTCACTCCCCTAATTATATGTATATGTCAACGCGGTTGCAGCAAATTTGTGTAGGCGTTAGTTACTTGGAATATGGTATAGGTAATAGCAGCATATTTCCTACTTGGTATGAGATTTATTATTAGTAGTTATCCTATCTAAATGATTTCGGTGACGGCCAAAGGTCATCTGGGTTCACCAGAGTTTTATATTATGGAAACGTTTTATCCATTTTATCGAAAATACCTCCAGAAAATCATATTGGTATGTCTTTCATGTGGTGTGTGTATACTTTGTATCAGTCAAATGTTACCATGCTTTTTGCTTTGTCGAATGTGGAGATGAAAGAAGGTCATCTGAGACAAACGTAATGTAGCAGTCAAATGGTACATTGCGTTTTGTTTTGTCGAATGTGGGGATGAAAGGAGGTCATCTGAGACAAAAGGGAATGCAAAGTCTAAAAATAATGTAACCATGTATCTCAAAGAAGATAATTCTGAGGAATCAATTTCTTTAAAACTGTGAAATTTTGTACTGGGTATAAAAAGAAAGTGTTTGGTTGGATCGTATGGTTTGACATTATTGTGATACAGAAAATTAATGTATCTTATTAGATTTAACAGTTTTTTAGACTTAAATAATATTATTCATATGTTATTTCAGTATAATAACAATCCGACAAAAGGTAATGTTCTCATAAATTTGCTGTAATAAATTTACTTCTCTCTTCAACTTTCACACAATGCTTCGCTATGTAACTTAAAAACAAGATGTCAATACTTTATTCTTCATAACGAAAGTAAGAAGAAACTAGGTACTTATTCCTCCAACTTTGAACAAAAAAATCATAAAATTTTAGTTTAGCTATGAAAATAGTCTCTAAATGTATGTAAAATATTTATGTTGGGAGGGTTGGAGTGGATTCGTTTTCCCCTATTCTCAAAAAGTCAATGATATAAAAGATTTGTTAAATTTTTAACCGCAAAATGAAGTAAACTGTCCAATCACGGGACCATATTTAAACAAACTTAAATAGGCATTTCAAGTGCACGGTACCTTTACACCTTCAATTTAATTTCGCGGTTCAGCGACAGGATATAAGAGATTTTGTTGGGTGAGCTGTATTTCTGTTTAGCGCCCCGGTGTCTAGTTGAAGTGGTTATTTGAATCACTATTTGCCATCAAAGAGCTGGTGATATTCAGAGGGATATCTAAAAGGCTTTCCCAGTATACCCAACTGAATATTCCAATGATGAAATATATTTCACAGACACATACTTTATTCGCCGATGTTTCGGTAATTCACGGAAAGTATTGTGATTGATGCTTCGTCAAAAGTTTACATCTGTCAAAATAGGTTATAAGATCAACTAGTTTGCTTTCATTCTACCTAATAATGAATACACACTAGCGACTGCAATGTAACGCATGATTACTATTCTAGCTACTTCGTCGTTGCCACGTTTATTTCAGGGAAACTGTAGCTGCATTAAGAAACACTTTAATTAAAGATTGTTAAAGTGTACCTTAAGTCGAAAATTTTAAAAACATATGTAACAAAGCTTGAAAATGAATTAAAATAATCCAACTCCCATCTTCACAGGATGTTCCTGAACTGAGATATAAAATGTTGCAGTTTGTTTATTCAATTTAAAATGGTGGATTGCGCAATAATTTGTGATGTCATTCTTGTACTTCTCTTATTACCGTCTTTTTTCCGTTGTTTTTACTAAAGCCGTTGCACCTTGTGCCAAAATGTGATCACCGTCTTCCTGTCACAGGGTGACTCGGCTTTATAAGTACTTTCCGAAAAAACCATGTTATGCAAGGGGAACAATAATTGTTTCAAGGTCATAAGCATCTTAATTTCAAAGGAAAACAAAAGCAAGTAATATGTGGGTTGTACAAGAAGGCCATCAAAAAATGCGCAATCGACTAAGTCAAATTAAGTGGATAAATTTCGATATTTTATATCTCAGCAACAGACAAAGCTATGAAAATGGGATTTGAATGAATGAATGAATTTTCCAACCTCCTCAGTGAATGTTTTTGTATTGTTAGACTTAAGGTCCACTTTAACTTCCTAAAGTTGCAAACTTCCTTAGAGACAAAATGTGAAGAACAAGTTATTTCATATGTAGAAAAATTTAAGAGAACAGGAAAGAAACATCCAGTGACTTTAAATGTGGGTGAAATATGACCTTACTAGAAAAAAAAACAAATAAATGTATGTACATTAGAAAGCCAACTACAGTAGGATATGGGACCATTTTCAAATGAGAAGGGGAGGGGTAGTGAATGAGCACTGTTTCACAAAATTTTAGGAACTTTGCCACCTATATTTCTCCCCATGCAATTTGACCCAAATAGAAAAAGAACCGCATCTTCCAGGCCCTTTCCTGTCTCTTAAGCCTATGACAAATAACCTAACCAAACCTACCTGAGGTCCAGCATCCGCCAAAATCACTCTTTGAGGTGTTCAAACTTTTGATAAAATGATATCAAACACAAGAAACTGATTCACAGAATGGGGAACAATTAAACAAGTATGCTTACTTACCACTGAAAGTTATACATGTTCGAAAAGTGTAACTGTCGTATTAAAAGCTTTGTAATCGAAGTGGATTTAAAGGGTGGCTTTGGCAGATCCCCCCTCTTTCGCTTATGTAATTTTGAGACTATCCTGTAGCTGCACTATAAGGTTATGTATACTTAAATTGATAGTCAGATACCAGAAAATGTAATCTAATAGCTAATTTCAAAATTTCCCGGGGGAATACCCAGACCCCATTGTGCTGCTCGTTTTAAATAAATACATTGTCATCAGTAGATAGCTTGTTCAGAAACTGCTGAATAGTTACACTATATGTTGATGCACAATTCGGCGAGAAATTTTTCTTTGTGCACTAAAAACGGATAGAGCATGTTGCTACACTTTTAAGGATTTGTTCTTGGAAGTTTTTCTTCGAGGCTCACAACTAACTAAACATGGCTGTACCCTTTATAAGAATGGGTAATATCATAACTCCATCTTAAAATATTACAGACCAACACCCTGAAATGTTGTGAGTGAGAGAGATACAAGCAATCCTAATGTTGGGACAAGTTGTAACAGGGTAAGGGAAATGTATTAAAATATTAAATTTCTCAAAGACAACAACAAACTTACTTAACAAAAGTTGTAGTGGAATATTTTATTTTGATGCCTCAACACATATGAATATTTTACCTTATACTCTTATCAAAAATCAAAAGCACTAAATTTGGAAGCTCTTTTCTGTCCGATTACTTCTTCAGTCCAACCGCACACAATTGTAACATATGCGCAGTGTAGATAGGCAGTTCGGACCGGACAATTCATGTAACCACATACCTCAACGCATTTCCCTATGTGGTATTACAGGCTAGTTTATTTTAAATCAGAATTACTGCTGAAATATGAGTGGAATATAACCTTCTCAAACAGAATGATTTTCTAGTTTCAGGCTTGTATGGATCAGGCAGTAGATAAAATTAAATAACTTAGTTACATTTTAGTTACACTTTACATAAATTCCTTTCATTCGCTTTTGATTCTTCATGATACTGAAAAGGTAATGCTATACATCCCAGTAATCTTGTTATTTCACCACTGCTGGTCTTCCCTAGTAATTGCCAGGAAATTAAGTCTACCACAGCTTAATTTCAGTTTTTCTGGGGAAGGACTGACGACCTCCACTTCTCTGCAATTTTGCCAGATATACGTTTGCTGAAATACGTCGCCAAAATTTAGGGCAATGCTAAGCAATATTGCATAAATGCAATTCTATACAGACAACACGATTCTTTGCATATTTAACTCGATTAAAAGACGTCAGGAAATCTTATCTAACAGTGGTTGATTTCCAAAAATTTTCCTACCTCCCTTTCCTTCTTGTCTTGACCATTTTAACGGTCATGATACGATCCGCTGGCTGTCAAGCCTAGTCCAAAATTGCAGTACGTTTCAAGGCACTGGTATTTTACGAAAATGAGTTTGTTTGTGTCTTAAGTGCTAGGTGCCAGGAAATACCATTTAACTGTATCTAAGTTCAACATTGTCTCAGACTCCTTTCCCATTGAGGCGTTCCACACTTGTTGCTCATTTGTCGCTCATAAGTTCCAAGTTTCGGCCTCAAAAACTTCCCCTCTATTTGTAGAATCCTGGATTTTCCCCTGACAACTATAATGAGTGTGACAACGACAACAACTGTTTAAATGTGAGTGAATGTAAAATTTTACACAAAAATAAACTCCTCTGCAATTCAAGTTTTTTTCCAAAACTATGCACCTTTTGGAGTGACTGAATTAATTTATGCAAAGCAGTATGGATGTGCTATCGTCTTTAACATGTTGTTAAATGGTTCTTCGCACATTGTAGTTTGACCTCCCATATATCCTAAAATATAATTGACAAACATAGGCCTAGTATTTAAAAACTTTTGTCAATTGCTTGTTATTATCAGAGAATTCTTCAATCGTTAAAAAATGATTATGTAGTAGATAAGTCTGTGCTTAAGCTGATCATCTTTGCTACAACTGTCTAATGGCAACAAAACTGTTTGACATAATCCCGAAGTAATCCGTACATATGTTCTCCAGCAACACCTACGCAGGAAGTGTCAAGCAAAAATGCCTCTTAACATTCTTACGTCTACCGGAACGGTTTCTTTCAATACTTTTCAAAAGACGTCAATTTAAATTGCAATTACTCTAACAAAATTCTTGTTGAAACATTTGAAGGAACACTTGGCTGCACACCTAAAAATATCTACCTGGTATTTAACTTACCATTAAGCTATACGAAGGTTTAATTTGACCGTAGTTATCTGTGGTAGAGAACTTGTCATAGTTGCTTAGCGACCAAGCCTTGCGGCCATTATTATGCCTGCCTATTGGCTCCATATTCTGCAACCAACGCACTCGAAGCAGTAGTCTAATTAAATCCAGTGAGCGTACTCTTCGTGTATACCATTATAAGCTGAGGATAAGTATGTTCGTACAGTGTGTTATATACTGTTGTGTAACCGTGACAAACATGGAAGGTATATAGCATATGGGTGTTTAGATGCAAGTAGCCATCGAATGGATCAAATACGTAAGTATGAAAACCTACACATTGATGTTGTATTATCGAATTGGTTGAGAATAAATTTAGGCGTGAGAAGCTTAGGAGGCTGAGCTAAGGTTACGTTTACCGGATGTAGATGCGGTAGGATGTCAACGACCATCTATAATGAACGAACGTCGTGTGTTATAACTGACGACACTCACTCGCAATCGTATCTGAAAATGTAAGCAATATTTTTGGCTGGAAAATCATTAAGTAGGCCCCCGCTAAGACGCTGGCACAACTATAGTCTCTGTCCTCGATTGTTCAACGTGGTCTATGGTATCTTGCTTTCTTAAAGGCAATTAGTGGAGAAAATATTTCCACCATTTTTAGACAGAATGATACTGAATCATGATAAATGAAATTTAAACTGTAATGGTATTACCCTGAAAGGTAATCCTACATATTTCAGTGCAAAGTGCTTTTTCTTTGGGCAATATAGTATATTATATGACACCTTATTAATTTCTCTACATCTGATTGGAGGATTGGCCGTCACATACCATAAGTTATTTGGTACTAACCCACGGTCGTGGGTTAGTACTATATACTAAACCACGGCGGTGACGTCCGCCATGGGGGTACGTACAACCAAATTTTGACCAAAAAGCTATGATTTAAGAAGTTACAAAGAAACAAATAGTGAATGCTTTTATTTCGTTGAAAGATTGAACGTTCTATTCAACTCGGCTTCGCCTCGTTGAATAAATCATTCAATCTTTCAACTCATGAAATTATTCATACTATCGCACTCATAAACATTTATTATTTGTATGATATAGTATTTAAAACTACTCTTGATTCGATAAACCAAATAATATATTGCTGGTTTGTTAGTGTCCATACTCTTCATCGAGTAAGCCGTATCAAATCAATTTTATTATCGATTCATAATTAATAAAAGAAAATTCATTTACGCTGGTTATCAATAATATGTAAATACATTAAATCTGAAAGCCAATAAACAATATTCAGACACAAAGTGCACAAAGATACGAACAGTATATTCTTTGCTACTACACGTTTAGAATGAACTGTTCTCTGTCCATAGCCTCGATCTAGCCACTACAGAGTCATGGCTTCTGCAAAACCAGCAATCACGCCATTATATTTACCTACACGACCTCAACTTGAGTCGAAGTACTAACAAGCCCAGAGATGTTCACAATTACCCTAATGTGCCTTATTGCTAAGACATCATTTGTGTTTCACACATGGTTCACCGTTCATTTGATTATCTTTTAAGAAGGTCACCCGATGTGTGTATTGTTTACGAACTGAAGTTTCAAAGATTACCAGCTTTTAGACCGAGTTGCTTTCAATTACTCTGCTTACCCCAGTAATTCCTCCCACTGATGCAACCAATATGCTTTGTGAATACCACGCAACGTCTACGTTGTACCGTACATTCCTCCTTGTTTTAGTCGGAAATCAACAGCCTGTGACGAGGAGGCCATTAAACTAAGATTTGGCTCTCATCTTCAATCGTTCATCTGTTCGTCGAATGAGCATTTTCTGGGGGCGTTAGATAGGGACGCTGATAACAGGAATAAACATTTTTATAACATTTCTTTCCAATCACGTAGCAAACTTCTATTCCTAACTCACATTTGTTACATTCTGTAAGGAAATCCTTCAGTTGTCCTCCAGATTACATGTCATGATGTGCATTGATAAAATGTGAACCCAAAAGTGGTTCTTTCCATTTAATATTCATTTCTTTCCATGTTTTTGAAATGTTACGCACATATATAACATATAAAAATATGAAATCTGTCAGAATTACGTGACGGTCACAAATACGTAAGCTATTTCATTTGCTGACTGTGATAGCGTAACGTCATTTCATTTTCTCGTTCTTGTTGATAGTTCAGATTTATGACTTAACAAGCCTCTTTTCTACACATAAAAAGCAACATATTAGGATACCATGAGGACACGAAGGGATAATTTCTTAGATATTTTGGTAAAATGGCTGACACAGATGGTCACATTTTTTTAATCAGACTGTAAGCACTCTATTATGAACCATTCTTGGTTTGATTTAAGCCGTCCAAATGACGTCATAAGTCAAAACTATCGAACCCTAAGGGCCTGGGCTAGAATTCTCTCTTTAGAATTGCAGTTGGCGGTGATGAAATCGCTAAATATGAGGCTAAGCTAGCGAAAGAGGAGTAGTAAAAGCTTTGAGAGTAGATAGCTGTAAAATTGTAAGGGGCTATGTCATCCTCTAAAAGTATTTTTGAATAGCCATATAGTTACTGCACATTGATTGACGTTTATTCAAGCAACAGCTCGACTCCGGATCCGGTTGGTCAATTATTACTTTTACAGTTACTTGCGCTCCTTATTAGGCTCACACACAGTTATGTTGCAATATGGCCTTAAGGAATTGAAAGTCAGTCTAGGCTAATGTAGCTCTGACTTGGAGGTGTACCAAACAGGTGTTTTTGTTTCAACTGGAGGAGGGCTAAAAGTAAGCTTTGTAGAGAGAACTTTTACTGGGGTGAGATTACAGAGCCTATTAGGTAGGTGTAATCTTTCAGCATTGCATTTTTCTTAATTCTTCTAGACATATTTCATTACAAGAGTAGAACGATATCATTTTTTTACGTCAATCTTTAATTTACCCTGACTTGACTTCTTTTGCCTATGTAATGCACCTTCAGTTTATCACGTGTGATCTTTCAATAAGACAACCAAAGTACAGTAGTAGGCTAACACATGGGGAGCCACTGATTGTTTTCACTTATCACCCTACCATATTCTGGTTAAAAATAATTTAGAAAATACTTTTAAAATTAAACACACACCTGTTTTAATTTATTCAGGAATTCTTAGCCAATCTAGCTAGAATATGGTTGCATTACCGCTAAACGCAAACCTGGTTGAATTTAACCGGTCGGCCTATTATTTGATTTTGGAACTCCTCCGTTTATATTTTCCTAATGGCAAAGTATAATCCGTTTCGTTCCGTTCGTTTATCACCTCCCGTGTACATACATTGGTACATACATAACAAGAATGGTAACAGAGAGAAACATGTACAAATACACAGAAACCGCTCTGAGCTTGGGAGTAAAACATTCCCTTGGGAACAATACCCTATAGCATAAAAAAATTTACGTCGAGGACTAAGAAAGAAGAGGCGTACATCGAAGAAGAATTTCCCACAGAGACCCCTGACTACAAAACCAGTCTAATCACCCCCATTCAAACCCGTCTAATTACCCTCCCTACCAGACTGTTGATTGGACCACCGCCGTAGAACTTAAAACTTTCATAAATTACAAAATCTAGGAGGTTAATCCAGTACAGCATTATAACAAGATTTATTGTTTATATCTATCTAATATCACCTCCCTGAAAGTACTAAGTAGATTATCATTAAAACAAAATCCGTAACATGTTTGTCCTCCAAATTTAAATGCTCGGCCTGTCACTGAGTGCATGACGCCATGTTTATCGAGAGCGAGCATTGTTGTGAAGAAGTGTGTATAGTGACTTAAGGCTTGTATACACGAGCAACTTTCCCAAAAACATTTTCCAAACATTCACTTGCAGCAAACCCAAAACACGCTTGTTTTCGGTTTGTTGCACAGTGTAGGCAGGGTATTTCCCAATTTGAAAACATTTTGAAAATGTTTTTCCAAGAATTGACATGACATTTTTTGAAAGCATTTTCAAAATGTTTTGAAATTCTGTCTTGAAATACCCTGTCTACACTGTGCAACAAATTGAAAACAAGCGTGCTTTGGGTTTGTTGCAAGTGAATGATTTGCAAGTGAATGTTTTGAAAATGTTTTGGGGAAAGTTGGTCTTCTATACAGGTCTTTTATGAAGGAGAGTTGTCTGACAAGTAACTATGTACATAGATGGAAAGGCTTTATGAAAAGTAGTTTAAAAAGTAATCAGGTCTAAGCCCACACCGAAAGTTAAGCAACACAGGTTTATGTAAGCATGGTAATTTCCGAGGATAAAATGAGACGGTTAAGTCCTACAATGCGACAAAGCGGGAAATTAAAGGCTTCATATTTGAATGTTTGCAACGTTTGATTAGGCTACTCGTAAGTAGCAGAAGCACTCGTAAGATACTATGTTCTGCTCTGATTCAATGTTACTTTGATTATTCCTGCTCCTCCTGGTACTCCG
>WURT03000020.1:842103-859364 GCA_009936505.3 Holothuria glaberrima
TTTAATACATTTTATGATACTATATTGGTGGAGTTCTGTGAAGTCATTTCAACTTTTCTTTCTATATTTTCACTTCATGACGTGTTTTGCTTTTCTTCTATTCATATAATATATATATATATATATGATTGATCGAAATCGAAATCAGTAATAAAAATTTAGACTTACACCTTTTTAGCTCATATGCGTAGAGCAGGAGTTATCTTCTGCGCATACCTGATTGTGTGGTGGCAAACAGTCGTTTTCAAGTGTATTCAAGTACATTTATTTACTCCTGGCTGTGGGCAACTAGACATGAAAGCTTTGCCGCCTGTCACGTCCCTTTTTTAGGATGAAATTGGCTAGGTTGAGGTTGCCTAGGTACCACACAAAGAGGTTAATAACGTTAAATGCCATGGTCCCTGATTATAGGATATTCCCCATTCGTTGAAGTGGATCAAAGTTTTTCCGATGTATCTCCAGCTAATACCAATTACTCCCTTATCTCATCAGGGACTTTGTTCCAAAAAGCAATTTCCTGATTCCACCTAGCCCGGTTATCTTTTACTATTTTTGACCAGTGGCGCTGGCACTGGTGGGGGTATGGGGGACGTGCACCCCTAATTGATTCAAATTCCCAAAATTTTCCCGACAATTTGAAGTGAGCCACAAAGGCGTTTAAACCCTCAGCTTCAACCTCGCCCCGCTCTGGGACAACATGCATTGTAGTGTGGCATATTCATTCGAAGAACAGGTTTCTCGCGTAAGATGCTAAAGACTAATGGTTTCACAAACACAAGAAACAACTGCAATGGAAAATGGAATTCTGCCTGTTAGGGTATATTCTGTGAGCAATTATGTTTGGTATGCCTTTTGGTCAGTACTGTGGTTACTATTTAGCTATAGGAAACCAACCTATGAAAACTGTGAAAGTTGGGGGAGGGGATACCGTATTTGGATACCGTGCACGAAGTTTGCAGAAGGAGAGCGCGCGAAATAATCCTTTTTGTGACCATAGAGAGTCGGCAATCTGGCAATTAAGCTGTCTCATACTTGTAAACATCAGCAAAATATGATCTTACCAGCCATAAACATAGCAGTTGTATAGGTCTATTAGCTGAAAGTACTGGCACGATTGGTAGGAAATTCCTGCACAAAATATTAAGTCTAATTTATCTTTGTACAGCAAAGCTTCATAAGCATACATTCTTAATTTTTGCCCGGCAAAAAAGGGGCACGTGCTTCTCTGACCCTCCCCAGAATTCTAGCATTGAATCCCTGAAATATTAGGCTTTTGTTCAATGGAACACCCTTAATATTCAGATTTTTGTAAATGAATGCCTAAAAATTTTAATTTTTTTCAACAAAGACCCAGTTTTCAAATTTTCTTTAATTGAGTCAGAAAAAGTTGCTAGCGCCATCCATCCTACAGCCTGCTGCCAAACTTAAGCATTTTTTATCACCCTAAATATTTCCAAGAAAGATCTTGTTATTTAATTTTTCAAAGTGTTATATAGTGCAGGGTTGGTGCCAGGAGGGGAAGGTTCCATGTCTCTTATCGGGGGATGTTGCCCCCAACTTTCCTCGAAAGGGAAATTTGTCAATTTCGTTAGGGAACATTAACAGGTACGATACGATTGTTATCCCCTACGATGACTCGTCGCCAACGATGGTTTACTTGTTCTTTGCTCACAAGGAGGCTGGATTCTTCAAGACCACCAAAATTTTCAAATTTTGGAAACTAATACAAAATTTATAAATTTTCTGAAATAAAAATTGGCAAAGGGAAAGGGAAGTTTGCCCCACGATATGAGATGTGAACTCCCTCACACACCGGCTGAGAACAGCTTACAACGCCTATAAAATTTTCCTCCATAACAGTCCAAAATTTTCGGCGCACCTTACCTCCTTCCATCAACTCGTCAACCATTGCAGGACTTTGGGTTGATACCCCCTCCCTCGTCCTGAAGATTGGTCTTAATTTGGAAAATTTTGGCACTACTCCTGCCTTCACCCCAAAACAATGATTATGAAGTTCATCTTCGAAAATTATCATTATCTTCCTACCAATGGTTACTAATAGTTACTTTAGAAAATAACAAACTCCGAAAGCTAAAAGGTCACCGAAACTCATCTTTTTGATGGCGCTATAACGAGTGTAGTACTGTTAGTTAATGGTTATGATGGTATTGAAAAAAAAAGAATAGAAACGAAGGTGATTGTTCCCGGAGTGGATGGAGAGTTTGGTGCTTTGGGGAAAATTGTGATGTAAACAAAATTAAAACACATTCATCATTCTAAAAACATGTTAACCTTCCATGAACGAGATCTGTAGCTTAAATGAAAACCTTTCGGTTTTATTATAGTTAAACTTTTATGGGTTCCTTTCAAGCGGTCTAACAGGCAGGCTCGTAGCCAAGCAAGGTACTGAAGGGGGTGAGGTAGGTTCGAGGGGCGAGATGCTCTTTTTTAAGGAGGTTAGCCTAATAAAAAGCTTGAAGGCAAAAAAGGTGCCAAAACGTCTTCTTTAGCGGAAGGGGGCTCTGCTCCCTAGGACCGCCCCTCACTTGACTACGGGATTGTCGACATGACAATTTTTTTGCAATGGGTACGAGTAAAGCGTGCCGACAAAATGGCAGTTCTAAAAACATTCGTATGTTTCCCATTCATTTTATCACGGATCCTTGTAGCTTAATTCTTTTTAATGTGATAAGTGATTCGCATTAACATCTGAGTCCTCTACATATAAAATCCAAATTCTTTATCTAAGGGTTTTGAGGTATACGGGTGTGCCACCAAACCTATACAAGGGTCATATTCGATATTGTGCCAATCTCCTTCAAAATGTAGGGTTTGACTCTTCCTGTTCCCATTTTTACTGCATACTTAGTTCTAAATGTTGAGTTTGAACCCTGTCTCCCGGCTGAATAGTAGGTGTTCTAACCACTACGCCATACAGTCCTTTTTAATGTACATATTTATCTTGTCTAATATATCTAATCGATAACATGCCTCGGATTCTTCATCACACTTATACTGTTTTGCTTGATTTGGCAAAGTAGTGGGTTGTTTCATAACACAATCACATCGTGCTTTAGCAACAACACACTGTGAGGTCTTACTTGTGCTTGGTGCTCAGCATAAGCAATGGAGTAGGGAAAACAAGCCAGTGAGCCACAACTGGTAAAAAGGCCATGACCGGCCCGACTTTAACCAATTGGTAAGAGCCGTAAAACCTCATCTAACTCTAACTCACAATAAGGCTGAAAATATTAATAGCTTTAAATGTTAGAAATGTTAGAGCTTTTACAGCGTAACGATGTCACTGCAAAATTTGCTGGATAGAAATCCCATTTCACTTTTTTTGCCGGTTTTTACTTTCAATAACCCAACATGAGACCTTATGCATATGACGTCACAGAACAGAAAGTGCGCCCTCCATAGAGGCAAGCGCGTATCATTACAACCCACACCAAAAATGCTGACAGCGGATTTGTGCACCGGTTAGCCTGCTGTAAGCACGCTATTTTGAGTGCGTTTCATGCATCAGTCAAAAAGAAAATCCTTTATTTCGCACAGTGTCTGTCCGCCCTCTATTGACTATGTTTCAGTAGCATATGTGTAACACTTACATGGCTTAAGTACTATCTGTATAGACTGTATACCTAAGGTGTGTTATGATTTCTGCGAGAGTGCCATCTTCTGGGAATCTGCTACAGAGTCTGCTTCGCAGGCTATGCACCGGTGGGATGCACTGCAAGGTGTACGTCGTTGCTAAAGTGTTCTTCATTATTGGCCTCCAAAATGACGTCGCGTGATGTCAGCGCATAAGGCGAGTAAACTGGGATAATTAACATGAACACTATGAAAGGACTCCAATCAAGCCGAAAGTAACGTTTCTAAATGGTTAATAATTTTGAACCAGATCACTTAAATTTTAATGCAAACGTAACAGAAATTAAGAGACTCGTTTTTGTAGAATAATGGAACTACGAAAGTTGGTAGTTACTTGAAACAAACAATGCATTAATCAGCGGTAGAAACAATGTCGGAGATATGAATCAATAGTGGTGAACTGGTGAAGGTCAGGCCGTTCTTTTTTTTTTCTTTTTTTTTTTTTTTGTTAACGGCTGAAATTGTGCTCTTCACTAAATTTCTAATAAAAGGATTCTTTTGCTTTTATTTGCATATTAAAAAAAAACTTCTGACCAAAAATGGCAAGGAAAGAATAAAACCAGGATCTTGCCATAAACCAAAGGCTAAAGTTGCTGATGAAGTGCACCGCTTTTTGTATCATGGTTCTAATATTAATGATATTTTATTGCGTAAGTGCAGAGACAAAAATCAGCTTTGAGAGGGACCGAAAGGAGTATGGCGTTTTCAAAGGAAACCCTGCTTTCATAATGTGCGACCTCGAAGCTGATGTTCCTGTGTCTGTAAGTCACGACGGAGTTCCAGTTGTGGAAGACTCAGCTTTACGTGATTCATCATCAAAGTTCTCACTCACATCGAATAACACATATGATTTAAAAATACATCAATTGAAAGAAGCGACATTGGGATATACCTTTGTGAAGCAGGGGTCCTTAAAAAACAGTTAAATCTGGCACTACCGGCAAATTACCTAATCATTATGTGTTTTCGTTTCTTAACTTTTCAACAATTTGTTTTGAAGATATGCTTACTTTAGCAATGAATTCAAATTTAATTGCGCAGAAGAAGACGCGAGTAAGGTCCTTATTTTTTATGGAATTTAGGACAAAAGAAAGACCTGCTGTTAATGCTGCTGTAAATGAAAGAAAAAATCCCAAAAGAACTATGACCTTTTTTTTAAGATTGTATAGTTCATTCAACAACAAAAGTTTCATTTATAACGAAAGGCAGGAAAATAATGCCTCCCTCTTTGGGACAAGATTGCCTTTACGGACCAATGGCTTAAAAAGATACTTGCTCTTGATGCTATTATTGTAAACGAAAGTGAAGGATATAATCCCAGAAGAATTATGACCTTGTCTTCAAGATTGAATAGGTCATTCAACAACATAAGTTTCATTGTAACTTAAGGCAGGAAATACCCCTCTTCAGAAGAATAAAACTTTGAACAAGACTGCCTTTACGGACCAATGGCTTACTTTCAAAAATTCGAAACTTTACTTACTCCGCGTGATATCTCTGTCACACAAGGAGAATCTGCGTCTCTAATTTGTAACAGCAACGTGGGAACTGCAGAGAAAAAGTGGACAACGAATTTCACAGGCGTTGTAGAAAGCGAAATGAAAGAAATGGAAAACAACATAAGTCTGATATTATCAGTCTTAAAGGGCTTTAAATATAGCACTACCATCTTCCGGAACAAAAATTTTTCGACTGGAGGACGACCTTTTATAACGAGAGAGGGACCAGAACATTCAACGTTCTCGGTTTTGGTGATGGTGCTCTTATCTGCTGAAAATGGTATAGTCTACCATGCCACTGTAACTCAGGAAAACTTGAAGGTAGAAATCTACATAGGTCTTACAGAAAACAGGTTCAAATTACGCTACACAGGTAAGGGCGTGGATCCATCTCCAAAAGTGTGGGGGGGGGGAACTTTTCACTATTTGCGAATCGCTGTCCTGGGGAAGGGTCTCACGTAACGTGGGCTAGATGCAAAATGGTGCTACATTTGTTGCTAAATTTGAATTGAATATATCACCAAAAATTCCTACTTTTGTAAGAAGTTTTTTTTTTTTCATTTTGCTTGCTTAAGTGAATTATTTACTCAGTCTTGGGGTAAATCAGAACTACACTTCGTGAAGTGAGTAAACAGTAACTTGACTTTTCACCATATATGAATCGCTGTCCGGGGGAGAGGTCTAAGAAAACCCTCTCCTTTGAAGAAAAATGAAATTGGAAGGTGTCTAAATGGCAAATGGTGCCATCTTTGGGCGAAATTTAGCTTTTAATATGTAGTGTCAATTCGTAAATTACAGTTTTAGTTTTCATCATTTTTGAAGAAGTGGGGGGGGGGGACTTTTCGGCGATGTCCCTCTTCCAAAAAAGTGAGGGGATGCGTCCCCGTCCCCCCATGATCCACGCCCATGTTAACAGGACATGTGTCCAGTTTTAAGGCCAAGTAAGAAGGAATATCACAGCCCTGAGAGAATACAACTGAAAGCTGAACAGTGTTGTAAAGGTAAAACTAATATGTAGTTTCAAGTTTCTTGCATATATATATATATATGTATATATATATATATCTACACAGATTTATATATATATATGGATGTGTGTAATAGAAGCATGGTACCTTGAAATGTGCACTTTTGCCAAGGTTCTTACCTGTTGTAGAAATGTTTGACATGTTGCTGAAGATATCGAAATATTTATTTTCTGTTTATTTATACTTTCCTTTTGTATTACTTTAAAACTTTTAACCTGGTTCAAACGACTTTAAGGGCATTATTTATGTTATATTCTCAAGTGGAATCTAAATACAAGGTATTCAATACATAATACACAATTTTTACCTTTAACACCATCCCTGCGTTGTACAAGTAACAGGAAATCACTCACACAATGAAAAACAACAGAGAAAACGTTGATCTTCTAAATGAAACAAAGAATTAAAATTAGAACCCGACATAAGTAATTGAACTTTACTTGTATTGACGAACGATTCCCTTTGTATCACTTTAAAACCAACACTCTTTCACTAAAATGTAAAAAATAGCACGATTTTAGCTATAAGTTACTATCTGGGTCAAAATATGGTTTCAAAGATTCGAATTTCAAGTGCATGAAACCAATATTTCATTTTCCGAAGAATTGTAAAGCAAAAGCCAGTCAAGTGTGTGGTTACTTCACGCAGAACCCGCAACCAACAATTTGACCATCTTTAAGCAAAAATTAAGCTACGTCTCAGTATTGAAATTGCGTCTAAAATTTTCTTGCAAGATTTCTTTATAAACTTGCTTTGGGACAGCTCTGTCAGTTTCAAGTTTGCCACATTCCTTCTAAACTGTACTTTGAATCTAAACGACTCTTCATGAATGTCTGTCTGATATAAGGTTCAGTAAAAAATGAAAGGTTTGCACCATAATTGTCTTCTTTAATAACTTAATCTGGTGCGTAGTCAGCAGTTGTCGGTGATAGTAAAGGTCCCAATGACTGCTATGGCGAGGGCTATTGGAAGAGTTGGGCCCTATACACAAAAAATATATGTACGTACAAAACTTTGCTTAAGTCTGGCTTATGCAACTTGTCTATTTTAGTCGGTATTCACGGAGGGAAAAGAGTGAATATTTTGCTTTCTTTTTGCTCAAGTTGTCCTTAGGAAAAAAAAGCAATAAGAGGCAAGCTTTACGGCGTTCAAGCTCGCCTGTAACCACAGAAGACCATAGGCGTCGTTTTAATTAGAAGACGTTAATGTGATTGGCCTAACAATATGACAAAACAAGATGCTACCGGACACACGATTGACTCTTGTGCATTTATTGCAGTTGGGCTACTTATCTTTACGAAGAGCGTAAGCGGTCTTTGAGAACATCACTTCATAAAGTTCTTACGCATTAAGTAGTTTGACTTAGCAATTCTTAGTGAATCCGCCCCTGGCCATTCTTATAGGGAGGCCAATTCCTTACAGATTATTAGAGTCGTCATTCCAATCATTTTGCAATCACACCTTGGAGATACTGAAATTCTTTCTCTCGGTTTTAAAACATTTAATTTTGGCTATCACCAGTGATAAAATCTCTCAATCTTATTCTCTGGGCATTATCACGATAAAGTTTCTGTTTCTTTAACAGATCATGTGTTCGATCACTTTACTGCCAACATTAGATTTCAGTTGGTAATACCAGGGAGGTGTTATTAGATGGAGATCCATCGAAAACGTTAATTTATGCTAATCCAATTAGATTGACATTCAGAGTGCAGACTAAAGCCTTTAATTGGGGATTATTGAACTAAATGGTATTGAATTCCTTTGCCTAATATCTAGGCAACCACATCTGCTCATTCATACCTACAGTGACTCCAACAAAAACGATTATCCGGAAAAATGCTTTTAAGTCTAACTAGTTGCCGACTGCCAAATGCGAAGCACTGTTCTGACATTCAAAACGACTGTTTATTGCCAAGGAACCTATGATGTTCGCTATAAACTAATGCTCATGATTTATGCAAATGAGCAAAAGAAGTATAAGACTAAACATTTCTGTCGGTTTTTGACTAATATTCGCATTCGCTCGCATGATTTAAAAGGCAAAACCCGATTAAGCTAGTTATAGGGAACTAGACAAATATGTTGTAAATAGCGTCCAATTGCGTTGAAACCTTCAAATTAATTTACAGCTTGAACGACTGGCAATGTTAACGCAAGGGGCAAATTTTCTCGATCTGCTCATCGAGATGTAGCAGACGACGTGTCCCACGTGTACTTAGTTCTTAACACCGCTTAAGCTTATTGAATCCTAAAGAACAACACACAAAAGAGATTAATGTCGGCAACAAGTAGGGTTCAAAGAAAGAGTTTTCGATAGATCTCCATCTAATATCACCTCCCTGGTAATACTTGAGACAATTTTCATAGATCAACTCATGTGGAAAATCAAAGTTGCGCAAAGATAAGACAATAAAAAAGATGTAAAAGATGTCCAGGTGGTAACCATTCTTCCAATAGATTAACCAATTTAAATTTATTCGTAAGAGTACTTTTGACAAGTTAAGTAACTCCTCTAAACAGCAGAGTAAGGTAGTGTAACTTTGTATGGATAGCACCAATCAAGAAAATTTTAGATCCCTCCGACGCAGACTGAGGTTCTCTGTCAGAAACCTGTCTGGACCATGGTGCAAATGGGATTTTTTAATCACTCAAATGTTACCCTCAGTCAAGTCGTGATACCACGAATGGCTTGTTGCCGCTAACTTGATCAGATGCTCCTGGTAAACTTACAAAGCAGCTTTTCATGAAAGCCTGGCGGTGGGATCACTCTAAACCCCTATTGAATGTATTCTTGATCTAAACTGAGTTCATTCTTTCTCATGAAATGTACTTTAACATCTCACCACCGCTGTGCTAAGACCATACACTTTGAAGAAATTCGACAACTTATTTAAAATTTATAATATTTTTCTAGTTAAACCTTTGTTTGTTTTGTAGACACCGGTAATTCATATCTGGATGAGAAACTCGGGTTCGGGAATTGACAGTTGTTAACAACTGTATGGAAACCTAGAGAACACGTTTGCATAATTTGGCACAATCAGCAAATCATCCATATTTTATATCCAAATTTTGAAAGGATAAGAGCTGGTAACACCTTCGTAGCCTTCATGCAGCTGGTCAAGTGACTTTATTCTTAAAGAGTGGTGGCTCATTATCTAACCGAGGATATAATCTTATTCCAATGCTACCTCAGTTTAAACTCCCATGTCTGCGTATTTTGTATCTCATGTGTCCTGCGTTCGTGCACAGTAATGGGAATCCTTCCTTTGCCACTTCATAAAGGTGCCGTCCTGGGGGAAGGGTCTAAGGGGAGGGGGTGTCCCCCGCCCCTTTGACACCCCTCCCCTTTGGGAAATTTTTGTTAATTTAATGTTGATTAGATCTTTGGAACATTGTTGGAGCTAAACATCTAAGGCTAGAAAATGTCCATATTTTAGTGAATTCTAATTTTTTTGTTATGGGTGAAAGAGGAGATTATTCTAAGAGAAGAATACGTTGTCAACAAATCTCCTGAGCCCCCTCTTTTTAGCTACTTAACTGCCTTCTATTCGGGATGGTTTTGTGTTCCAAAATACGTGCACGGAGTCCACAGAAACATTCTTTGACTATTACCAAAATTTTGCATTATATGCATTATAAAAGGGCATCTAAGGCTGACAGATACCTGTATGGGTCCTCCCGGAAGCGCTGGATCTATTACATAAAATGGGGCAATGCCATTATGCTTACAGTGGCATAGCCAGGATTTTTCTAACTGTTTGCCATGCACTATGTTGTGTGATCGCCGGCTTGGGGGAGGGGTCTAAGTGGAGGGGGTGATTAAAAATTTTTGAAAAATTAGGTGTCCTTACATACAATCTGGTGCCACACATGCTATTTTTGAAGTAAAATTTTCGGTTAAAAATTTTAATTACTTTAGGTACTGAAAAACAAAGTATCAGTATGACCCAATGCCTCCCCCTAAATATGCCACTGAATGCTCATTACCTGACATCCAAATGATGATATAGATTATGATGCCGAGCACTTTACAACTATCGTATTTTTACAGTAATTTTGAACGAGAATCCAGATGAACAGCTTCCAGCAATGGGGAATGTGCGGGAGGGAGAGGTGCAGGAAGGTGACATTAGACCTCCCTGATAGGTAAAGCAGAAGGGGTGAAGGACTAACAAGCGCGGTTCAGAATGCTTTTTTGTCATAAGTGTATTACCAATCACCATCTATACCGATAATGGCTGCACGCGAAACGCTCCGTAAAACTTTCTGAAAAAGGTATTACGGCAAATGCGTACTTTCAAGTTCCAACCTTTCACATCATGCTACAAATTAGATTGAAAGATCTCATATTGATGCAAGGCCCCTACAGATGTTTGGAGATGAATCTGTTTTTTTTTCCTTTTGAAATTGTTGTGATCAACATGTATTATTACCTTCATAATGGTAATGAGATGGAATGCAGACCGTGATGCATGCGCGCGAAGCGCGCCCAAACTCTTTGTCAATAAGATTTCCATGACAAAACCTGCATTCAGAATATGCATGGAACAAACATATATGTCACTCAAAAAGCCAGTCTTTTACCTAGTAATTCGTAAACAGCTTTGGACTTTTGCTGCTGTGCTTCTCTGGAAGTTGCTATAGGAAGACACTGATAATAAGAACAACATTGTGGTAAGGTTTGAAGCGCGCAGAGCGCGCGAAACTTTAGATAGTTTTCGAAGGATTTGCGAAAATTCTGATAGTTTGAGAAACATTTGTGATAGTAAAATGATTACAATAGATTCATCACTCGGTTGAAAACACACCCCACCCTACCCCTACAGAAATCTATAGCTTAAACGTCTTTTTGGATCATTTAAAAAAATTCTCCCATTTTCTCGCCTCTCTTTCTCTTTTCTTTCTTCATTTTTTCTCCCCTTTTTTCGCTTTTTTTAAATTTTTGCTCATTTTCAATGGGGGGGGGGGGGGACATGGCCTGCTGCCCCCCTGGATACGCCGGTGTGTAGCGTCATATGCTATGGGATTCATATTTATGCAGATGAGACTTAGACACAGAGCAAAGTGTAAACTTTATCTGCTAATTACCTGCCTTTCTGTCTATCTTCATGGCTCCTTCGACGTGAAATTTGGGTTCTAAACTATGACACCATTATAAAGGAGCTTGCCTCTGTACACAAGACTGGATACGTGTCATTTCAGAGTGTCTATTCTGAAGTATCAAGGCTGGTAAGGCTGGATCACTGATATAGACGAACAGTCCGCGAATATAAGAGCATAACTCTTCCGACATAGGTATATCAAGAGGAAGAGGGAGCCAGGGCCCCTGTCAAGTAGGTTTACCCTTGCTCCCCTCCCCCTTCAGTGAAAATGGGAATTCGTAGGGAGTAAAAAAACAATTTTATTCTCTACTTTATCATAATTAAGATATGTTTTTACGTTTTTCTTCTAGCGGGCCGTTTGGAAGATCATAATCCACGCGCGGGCCTCACACAGAGAGGGTGCATCAAGCTTACCCAACAGGGCGCAGACAAAGGGGTCAAAACAGGCTCTGCATGGTGGGGTCCAGGGGAACAGTCTAGGAAAAAACTAAGCCGAAGCCTGGAAGCTCTGGGATTTGTACCAATTTACGGGCAATAAAATACTCATACACCAATTTTTAAATGGCATAAAATGTGCAAGGCTAAACAGGCCATCCGTATCACAATGTGACCATTTGTTTTGTTATTTATGTGTGAAGTAATGATGAAGGAACTCAAATAAACAGTGCGCGCAAAGCGCGCCCAGAAAACTGCGTATTTTTAAACTTTCTTTTTTCCACATTTAAATCATTGCAAAATTGTCCACTTTCTGACGTTTCATTCACTCTTCGGAGGGACAGATCTTAAGCCCCATAACCCTTTTTTGAATCTACCGGAACATATACATTGCCTACTGAGTTTCATACTCCGATAGAGACCTAAACATGTGATATTTATTGTAATTCTGTACAATGTCATGTATAGCCTACAGAAGTACAGGAATTCGACACCCTATTCATGTCCAACGAAACGGTTGGTAAGCTACACTGTGTTTACAGGAATTTCAGTAATATACTGGTAGTGTTACCCAGCAGACTTACGTGAAATACGCGGAAAGTGGTACTGCATAAGCAGGATAAACGGCGGGCGCCGTAGGTTAATTAAGATATTATTGCCATCGGAACTCTGTCGGAAGAACTGGTCAATTTAATTCAAATACCAGACGGGACAGTTTTCCATCATTACGTCACTTGTAAGCTCCGCCCAGCTTGTGTAGATACGGAAGTGTTCATGTGACGTTGCGACTTCTAAATTTAGAAATGGTGGGAAGCGGACACGGCGACAGAGTTCCGATGGCTCAGTTGGTAGAGCGTACTGCACGTTGAGCAGTAGGTCGTTGGTTCAAACCCATCTCGGACCTCAGTTTTTCATCATTTGGTGGTATCGTCTTTCTTACTAAGGCACAGGTTGCCAATGTTAGACGCATATTCCACAGGTTTAAAAAATTATGCGACTGTGTCCGCTTCCCACCATTCATCAGTTTCTAAATTTAGAAGTCGCAACGTCGCATCTACACCTCCGTACATATATATATATATATATATATAAAGTTGCATGCCAATTATGAAAAGCATTCATCATTCTTATCAAGAGATGTTGTGTTTACAAGTTAAACGTCTCTCACACTTAAACAAGAGTGATTGCATAGATTCCTTTCACCTTCGGCAAGGAATCAAAAATGTTGCTGCAATGGTTGTTTCTGTATGCTCGTAAGCGAATGTATTAACCAAACCATAGCATTAGGCTATATATCATACTTGAACAACAATACACGCTTTCTGTTCAGCATAAAGCAGTGTGTACGTTCTAGCAAATAGATGTAGCACATTGGTTGAATGTTGATTAAAAACAGGATCGCTCCTAGAAATCATTCTTATTTGAAATGGTTAAGATCGTACTAGCGATTATTCTGAAAAAAAGAAAAGAAAAAAACTTGAAAAGCTTAATGTTTTAGTGATTCCTTGACGAAGAAAGGGGGTGCTTCGTTACACCGAAGTTCGTCCCTCAAATTTATACTTCTTGACTACATCATTGACACCTTCACTTTTGACCCCTACTGACCTCATATGACCTTTGAACCCCAGTGTTTGATCTCTGGTGGCCACAAATGAGTTGATCTACATCAAAAATAATAGGGTTCCTCCTCTCAACAAGAAAAAAAAATATATATATAGAGTATGAATTAAGCTTCTAGCTGTTATTCCCATCTTCACATATCATGTTTACAAGGTTTTCAATTTTTGAACTTGGGTGACCTCAAATGAGTTGTGATCTCTACCAAAAACAATAGGGTTCCTCCTCTCAATATGACAAATCTCTCTCTATATAAATATAACAATGTCCGTCATCGCTACCTTGACGTATCATGTTTACAAGCTGAGTGTCACACACACACACACGACATCACCATCGCATAGATTCCTTGCCTACCCGCCTTCCGTATAGAAACAGATGGTGATACGAATAATTTATGTGAATATTATCAGGATGAATGAAATATGCGATAGCTGTGAACTATGCATCTCTTTGGATTGCCCTCCTGTTTTCATGACAAATCTCGAGATAGCGTGTTTACAAGCAATGTACAAGGCTTTCGCAGATTAACCTCTGGTGACCTAAAATGACCTTTGACCACCACCAAAAACAATAGGGTTTCTCCTCTCTGTCATTGCTACATTGAGATATCGTGTTTACAAGCAGCGTGTCACATACACACGCGACATCACCATCGCATAGATTCCTTGCCTGCCTTCGGCAAGTAACCAGAAACAGATGTCTTTATCATATAAAGAATTTGTACGGATAAATGACTGAGAAGTACTGGTAAATATAATTACGTGAATCTGAGACAGACTGTGACCAAATTTTTTAGAGAAGAGGTAACCTAATTTGAAAGTGACAGCTGTTGCTGACTCAGTATGAGAAGCCATAAAGCGAGTAAAAAACTGAGTCAGCAAACTGTAGACTAAGTTAGGAACTACTACTGCTACTGCTACCGCTACCCCTACCACTACCACTACCACTACCACTACTACCAACAACAACAACAACAACAGCAACAACAACAACAATAATTAAACTTATAAAGCGCCTTATCTATTTAAAAGATAAAAGCTCTAAGGCGCTGTACAATAAAAGGTAAAATACAAACGAATCGGTTAACAAAACAGAGGTTAAACTTTGCAAACATACAATGGAAGCTAAAATTACAAATGTTACGAACCTAAATGTCAACAGACAGTAAGAAACCATAAAAACAAGATAAAAAGTTAACTGAAAATGTACCAGCTTAATACACGAATCAGAGTTGAATCCATAAGAGCAACAGGCTTTTAAACAATAAAAGTAGGAAAAAAATACAAAACATGTGCCAAGTTAACTAAAAGCAGCTTTAAAAAAGAACGTTTTTAAAAGTTTCTTAAAATCGTGAATTTTACTAGTACGCTTAACTCTCTCAAGCAAATTGTTCCAAAGTGTTGAAGCGCATCTATCAAACCGTCTATTTCCGTAGGTGGAGGTTTTAACATTGGGGACAATTCCAGGAGAGATTTGGACTGAGAGCGAAGGGATCTAGACGGTTGATGTCTTTGTAGCTGATCCCGAATGTAGACTGGGGCCGAATCGTCAAATGTTTTGTATGTGTATAGGAGAATCTTAAATTGTGATCTGTAATGTACTGGTAGCCAATGCAGTTTTTGCAGAATTGGTGTGATATGTTCGTGCTGTTGAGTACGTGTAACAAGTCATGCAGCACAATTCTGTACTCGTTAAAGACGACAAATGAGCGCTTGAGGGAGTCCAGAGAATAAAGCATTACCGTAGTCTAATCGTGATGTGACAAGTGAATGAACTAAAATTTTACATACATCATCTGAAATAAACCTAATATTGCCAATGCTACGAATATGATAGTTGCAGGATTTAACGACTGAGTCAACCTGCTTTTTCATTGTTAGGTGCTTATCTAAATAATTTTTTAAGTTTTTTACAGACTCTGCGGATTGTATATCGTGAAGATCAACTTGAATACTTAAGTTTCTAATCACATTAGACTGCGCCTTAGGAGCAAAAACAATCAGCTCCGTTTTTTCATGGTTCAGTTTCAACATATGATCATACATCTACCTACTTACGTCCTCTACACATGACTGAAGCTTAATTTTTACCTCGTTCCATGAATCCCTTGGACTAACTAAAAGACAGGTAAAGTTGTGTGTCATCAGCATAGCAGTGGTAACTGATGTTATGGCTCCTAATGATTTCCCCTGCGGGACGAGTAAACATACAATACATCACAGGACCCAAAACTGAGCCCTGTGGTACTCCATAACTAAGAGCTTGACTACTTGACATAGCATCACCTATTCTTACACACTGTGATCAGTCCTTAAGATATGATTCTAACCAGGTCAACGGGCCCGAAGTAATTCCAAAAGAATGCTTAAGGCGTTTTAGGAGGATGCGGTGATCAATCTCATCAAAAGCCGCTGACAGATCAAGCATAACGAGGGCCGAAGAAAGTTTCGAATCTAAATTTATCGCAATGTCATTGTGTACTTTCAAGAGAGCAGTCTCTGTTGAATGGAAAGGTCGATAAGCAGTGGTCGTCATGCAAACAATTCGTCGTGAGATGCTGCACGAGGCGTTTAGCCACAACTTTTTCCAGGAGTTTGGAAATATAAGGCAGATTTGATATTGGACGATAGTTCTTTAGGACATCTTTGTCCAATCCAGGTTTCTTCAGCAAAGGTGTGACATTTGAACGTTTGAATAATCAGGCACAATTGAATCCACAAGTGACTTATTAATCATGGCTGTTATGATGGGCAGGAGTACGTCGACAGGCTGTTTTTATAGCCATGTAGGATGTGGATCTAGACTACACGACTTACACGGGGCACGGAGAATTAATTCCCGCACCTCGTCCTCACTAGCAGGTACAAATCTTTCCAAAAGGTGCCCGTCAAAGATATTATCAGCCCTCATGATATTCTCAGGTTTAACAGACGTATCAAATTGATCTCTGATTTCATTGATTTTATTGATGAAAAAGTCATTAAACTGATTAACAAGGGCATCCATAGTACTGTGATGTGGAAGAGATAGATCACCTTGAAGACCCATGATTTACCTGGTCAGACGGAATAGCTGTTTCGGGTCGTTACTACACTCAACTATCTTATAAGAGTATAACAACATTTCTTCTCAGTAAAGAGAAGTGTATTTACCTGTCGACACTGTTTAATTGTCAATGTATACAAAGTTTGGTTCTCCTCCAAACTCTCTCAGCCCTTCGGCGTCTTTGTTTGGCTTCCCTTAACCCATCTGTATACCAGGGTGCATTTGGTCTTAAAGTTATGCATTTAGTTTTCGCCGGTGCATGTCGATCAATGAGAGTAGCCAGATATCCATTATACGGATGTAGCGGTCTGTGTACTTTCTGTAATATATTACAACGTCTGATATCCTCTATGAAATTCGGTACATTACTAGTCTTGTGGATGTAAGCAAGGGTGGCTTAATTTGAAAATCTCCTATCGACACTAAAGAACAAAATTCCATATGCCCATTGGTGATACAAACGATTTATTGGAATATTATCAGGATGAATGAAATATGTGATAGCTATGAGATATGTAACTTTTTGGATTGCCCTCATGCTTTTTATTTGTTAATGACGTCATAAAGAAGACCTCTACATTCATCTTACAAAGAAGTAAATTCTGACAATTGTCATTTTTGACGTCATTACATTTTACCACGGGGAGTCGAATATTCAGCCACACATACAAAACAATCCTTTCAAAGTGAATACACTTAAGTCATGAAGACTCTGGATATGTGCTGTTTTTCCATTATTACTCTCATCCGACGTTTTGAATAAAGTTTTTTTCGGAGAAATAATTAATTACCTTTATACATATATATATATATATATTCTTTAAAAATTGTATCACTTGTTCTTATAGTGCAGAAGTATTTAATATACAAAG
>WURT03000020.1:869309-879393 GCA_009936505.3 Holothuria glaberrima
CCCGCTAAGGCCATGTTTGTGAGTGCACACATACATGCTGCAACCCCGCACACAGCTTAGGCGCACACATACACACACGACATAACCATCGCATAGATTCCTTGCCTGCCTTCGGCAAGGAATCAATAATGAAAGCAGTTTAAGGCGGCCCAAAATGCCCATGGCAGAAAAGTGAGGGCGAAAACCCCCAGTTACCCTGTCTCTGCTGTCCCTGTTATAGTCATCACTCATCAACCAAGTTCTCAGAGAAATATAATCTGCACTTGCAAGGTAAATCCCAATATCAAATGCCATTGTACTGTAGGTGGCTGCATAGAAACAGATTTGGATTCACTTTCCAGCCGACTTCCAGCTGGTGGGATTAGGCAATTTGCCACTCGGTACCACCAAAAGACTCATAGACCTAGTTCCCAATTTTCTCGCTCTGAGGTATATGGCCGATCAGTGTGGCAGGACCAAGTTGCGGTAGCCTCAGAGCTGCATGTGAACACAAGAGCGACCAACTTGTCCGGATGTTTTAAGTCCCCTCTTCCTGTGAAAATTCTTCAGGGTTTTTGCCCTCCAAAGTCTTATTTCATCTATACATACATTCACATTCATAGTGGCTATCACTAGAAACACTAGGAGAAAGAAGACAAACTAATTCAAAGTATTAGTACCAATATAACACACATGTACAGCTAGTACTGGGCATGTACTGCACGAAAAAACATAACGTAACCAGCTAGTACCCAGTGTGTCATTCACTGTACACAGCAGATCCATGTACAGTTGACCTTTGTACAAGTGACGTCACAAAACTCGCTGCTCAACTTCAAAATCGCTTATAAATTGCGAAGCACATACTGATAAGTGTATGCATGTTGCAGGCCAGCTGTGGGCTGCTGCAATCACAGACCCTGACCACATAGCCATGTGCCTTGTAGCAGTACAGATTCATGGGAGTTTACTTTGAAGTTCTGTATTTCCACAATAGCAGTTACAACATGTGAAATATAACATCACAAGTATATCTCATGGTCAAGAAACTAATGTGAATTTGAGACTCAGGGAAATGTTTGTGTTATGCTGCAACCTTTGTGCTGGACCCTCCACCATATAGCTGAGAAAGGCTTGACAAATATCAAGTCAACAGCATCACAGACATTTCTATAAATTGTGGCAATTCAAAAATAAGGGCAATTTCTTGATGAAAAAAATTTGAAATAATTTGCATTGTATAGCTTTTTCTTCTTTTTGTTGTCTCCAATCAGAAAGCTGGGCAGGGAAGACATTTCTGGAATTCTTTTTCACATTGAACTGTTGTAAATTCAATGAAAGCTCATTGTTTTTCTCTGCAATTTTCCACCCAAGAGAGAGCAAAACCAAAACAAATTTGCAATAACCGTTTAGTCAGGTCCATAATGAATGCAAACTTGCCAATACCTTATGGTAATTCTCTGTCTGTTGGAAAGTTCAAGTGAAACACATGGTGAAAGCATAGTAAAGGTAATGCACATGTAGGCCCGTAATTGTATACAAACACCCAATACAATATAAGGCTACACATGATCTCTATAGAGAAGTTTATGTAGGCCTACATACCTCCCAAAAACATGGGGGCATGGTACATGAAATACTGTTTGTTTTAAACCGCTGCATTGTAGCATTCAAATCCAGTTGTTACCTCATATTTTGCACTGGTATTAGTGGGTGCTTTTTTTTATGAAACATCTTTTTTAATTTGTATGGTATTAACTAAGCCTTGTTCATTTTACTAAGATTTACAAGATTACCATTAAATGAAACATGGTGCCGATAAGCTGTACACAGAAGTTTGATACACTCTGTGCTGTTCACTGTGTTTACTTCGTTACGCATCCATGAATTTGTACATGGAAATCATATGTGAGGAAAATACACAGTTGAGTCAATACACTTTTTCCTCCATGCGAGCATTGTATCAGCAGGAACAAGCTCACAACTGTGCAGCAATCTTTTGTATTGTACAGATGAATCCTAAAATTAAACGAGACCTAAGTTGAGGTTTGATTGGGATTCTACCAGCATCACACAAAACCAGGGATTACATGAGAAAGCACATTTGATCAGGTTCAGTTTTTAAAGATTTGCGAAATGAACACTATGTTTTGGGTGGGTGTGACTCGTGACCGCATCACAGTATTGGAGACCTTATTACACAATCGTACAGCGCCAATAGGGAGGGCATGTAATCCCTCGTTTCGTGTGATGCTGGTAGAATCCCAATCAAACCTCAACTTAGGTCTAGTTTAATTTTAGGATTCTACCTCATCACACTTCACTTTGGAATAACATGAGACTTCAAAGCAGTAGTTCATGAGCAAAAAAGACAGAAGCCGAACTTTATTTCCATTAACTCAATTTTATTGAGGTTTCAGTTCCTTAAGAATTATTCATGACTTGTAAACTTTCCCATCAGTGCCTTTCTTGATAGGCTGGCCACATGTAATATTAGTGGTACATCTGACTTCTTTAACACGTAAAATCAACGGCATTTTTAAAAGTTACCTTAGATCTACGTCATAATAAGTTTTGTTTTGATTTCACTGTGTTTAATACTTTGCAAATTTTTTGAGTACGGTACATTAAATAATATCTTTACTTTGATATGCGCCTTCTTAAGGCATATGAAATGATTTCTTTGGCTATATTCATAGCATACAGTAAGTCAAAAGCATGATTCTAATATCTAACTTGAATAAATCAAATTTACATAAATCCAAGCATGCTTTTAATATCTATCTTGAATAAATCAAATTTCCTTTGGTTTACACATATACACATACAATACCACAATTTTGTCTCCCATAAAATGATATTGTTCTTGTGATTTCCATTGGTGTAACTCTTTCGTGAGTGTTTGTGTGAAAGTACTTTCTTCTGATAGGATTTGTTTCTTGTACAGTAGAAGGTTTTCTCGGATTTCCAGCCAGCTATTTGGATGATTTTTTCTACAGGAATATTTTTTGAACTTGCTGCTGACATGGCTGCCGATCGTGTGCTGTGAGCGCTATATTGCTCTACATTTATTCCAGCGTTTTTCAACACTTCTTTTAGCCATCTTGCTAAAGTATCTTTTGACACAGCTTTGTGCAGCAGTATGTAGCTGATAAAGACTTTGGTCTCACTCCCTCTCAAGGGTGATGTCAGCTTTATATAGTACTTGAAAAGTTGAAAACTGTCTAGCCTGGCATCAGGTTGGTAAGCCTGCAGTACAACTTCCGTTTGCTTTGAGCCTGTTCGAGACTGCTTTCAGTGACTGTTCAGTAGAAAGATAGCATTATCCTTGTTAATTTGAAGGTATTTGATATCTAGGAGGTGTAGAGTTTGTAGTCTTTGTGCTGTTGTTAAGGCTATTAGCATAAGCAGTTTCTGAGAAGCCTGTTTAAGGGATAACCCATTTACGGGGTATTTGGTCCTCAAATGGTTCAGGACTATTGAAACATCCCAGATATAGCTATATCTAGTTTTAGGCGGTCTCAGCTCAAATGTTCCTTTTATAAACCTTTTTATTAATGGGTGAGAGCCTACTGTATGTCTTTGCATGCAACTCAAGGAGGCAGACAGTGCTGAACGTGCTGTATTAATTGAACTGTATCCTTGTACAGAATTAAGCAGAAATGTTAGAAACTCAAGTACCTGAATTAGAGTAGGGCAAAGTGGATTAATCTGTCTTGGTGTGCAAAACCGAGTCCATTTCCTTTGATGACATAAGTATTGCTTCTGTGTCGACTTCCTCCATGAGGCCAAGATGATAGAGGTAGTGTCCTCTGGAATGCCTCTGTGTCGGAGTGTTTGCCAGATATGAGACAAGCAACAAGTTTGAGTTTGTGCCACAGCAGATGAGGCCCCTGTTTTATGTCTGCTGGTAGGCACAGCAAATTTTCCTTTTGTAGAAGGAGCCTTCGAATAGTTATGATCATGGAGAGTACTTTCGCGCACCAAGCTTAGGTCGTCCATAGAGGGAAAATCAGAATTCCTTCTGCTTTCTCTTGACGAATTTTTTGTAAGACTCTGTCCATGAGGCTGAATGGAGGAAAGGCATAGAAGAAATAGTTATGCCAATTAAATGAGAAAGCATCTATAAAGAGAGCATCTGGGTCTGGTCTCCAAGAGACAAACAGAGTCGTTTGTTTATTTAGATGGGAGGCAAACAAATCTATGCAGGGTTTTCCCCAAAGGGAAGTAATTTTATGAAACACCTTTTGACTGAGCATCCACTCAGTGCTTTCATTAAACTTACGTGATAATGAATCAGCTTTTAGATTGACTTTCCCTGGCAAATGGTAACATAATAACCAAATCTTTTTCGATAAAGGTGCTTCCAAATTGCACTGCTCACTTTATTACATTCTATGGAGCGTGTGCCTCCCATGGCTGTAACATATGCCACGGCAGTGGTGCTAGCAGTCATAATTCTAATATGCTTTCAATGCATATCTGAGCACAATGTTTTCAGTGCAAAAATACAGCCAGGAGTTCTAATACATTGATGTGGTACCTTTTCTCTCAAGTATTCCATTTGCTTTTCGCTTTTCTTGACATTTTTTGGCAGACTGCACCCCAGCCTAATAAAGAGGCATCTGTTTCAATGACCACATGTGGTTCCCATTCTAAAATATGATTGTATGAGGATGGAAAGCTCTTTTCCCACTATTTTATTTCCTTGTGTGCCCCGGTTGACAAAATAACAATCTTTTCGTGGTCTCCACGATTTTCTTTAAGACATTTAATCTTGACCGGTTCCATTTGCCTGTAGAATAAAGGTTCATACTCAGTGCCTGGAAAAAGTGAAACCAATAGTCCAATGACTTGTGCAAGTTCTCTCACAGTGTTTTGGGGTTTCACTTTAAAAATTTGAATTTGCTTCATGACTTTTTCTATTCTTTCTTTTTTCGGGCGCAAAGTCATTCTTTGTGAATCTAGTAGGAAGCCCAAAAATTTCAGTGTATGGCTCGGTTCAAGGACAGACTTTTCAGGGTGGATCCTGAAACCTAGATTTTGAAACAAACGCATTGCTTGATTTACTGCTTGAGAGCACTCATCTTTTGATGTACCTTGAATGTAAATATCATCGATATAACTCAAGCATGAATATCCCTGTTTCCGTAACTCAGACAATACGGGTTTCAACAACTTCGTGAATATACGAGGTGCCGAAGCTAGCCCATTTCGAAGGCATGTGTACCGAAACACTTTATCTTTGTGCAGGAACCTTAAGTACTTTCTACTAGAATTTTTTACTGGCACAGAACAGTAGGCATCTTGAAGGTCTATAGATGCCATAGAGCAGTTTTGTTCCATGAGTAGTAATGCATCCATTTTAAAATGATAATATTTTACACTCTGATTGAAATTTCTCAGGTTCAGAATCATACGAAAGGAGCCATTCGGCTTTGAGCGGAAGAATACTGGCGAAATAAATTTGCCTTGTGTACTGTATGTGATACTTCTTCTAGCATGCCCTTTTGAAGGAGCTTTGCTATTTCTTGCTCTGGGAAATTTTTTTCTGCAGGGCTGAGCCGATGTGTATTTCCTGTGTTTGAGAGACTGTAATCAATCAGGTTTTCAGGGTTTAACTCTGTATTGTACCCTTTAACCTAGTTCGACATAACTTTGTCTGATGTGATCTTTTCCAATTCAGTAAGTGGGGACTTTTCATTATCTTTACGAAGTGGAGAAGGCACAGAAAAACTTACCTCTGATGGATTTAGCTTTTGTAGTGTTGTGTTTTGTTCTGAATGGCCGTCTGGTCTGACATTGGCCTAAAAAAGGCCTGTACTGAGTCTGGGTCTGGATATAAGCACGTCCTCGACCATGGGATCTTCCCCTGTAGCCATAGCCTCTAGCTCTCCCCGAGTAGGGGTTAAGACAGCGTCTGCTCATTTTACTAGCATCCGAGATGTCTCGGACCTGCTGTGAGATATCATCTCCAAAAAGTAGTGTACTTACTGGTGTCGTTTTCGAGCAGAGATTTTTGCATTTTAGTTTCATCTCTGGCTTTATCATTTCCCGATGGAAATAATTCAGTTCTATGCTGTGCCTAGCATAGCCAAGGCATCAGTTAATCTAGTCATAATTGTTTCTTCTTCTAGGCCAGCTTTGCATGACAAAATGTCATTCAATGTGACTGTCAGAGCCATCATGGCTTTAATATTCGACAACTGTATTTTCTGAGCCTTTAGGTCTCTAGTTCTAGTTTGCATATGATCCCAGGCCAGTTTATTGACTTGTGTGGGCTACCTGGTTTAGCTCAGATACCAGTCCTTGAAATATAGTATCTCCTTCTGTATGTTCTTCTGAAATGCTTTCATTAGTAGCATTATTTTCAGTCTGGTTTGGTGCCTGAATGTCATCAGTGAATTCTAACAGGCTTTCTAACTCTTCCTCAAGATCGAAATCTTTTCTTGGAGCTTGAAGGATTTTTAAAATTATCCTCTTCCAATTTTTGTTTTGCTGTTTCTTTTCCCCCTGACACATCTAAATTTACTTTCTGACATATCTTTTGAATTTGTTCTTGCATTAAAGCCAGCGTTTGTTTTAAATCACCTTTCATGGTGTTTTGAGTGCCAGAAGTCCCAATTCTCCTGATGGGGAAGGCAAAGATTGAGGTATACAAATTTCTTCCTCACTGTATTCTAGTTCCAAATCCATATTTCTTTCCTGCTTAAAGGCAGTATGACAATAATGTAAACTCATCCTGCAAATGGATTTTATGGATTCATATTGTTTCAATTTTCAGTTTCAATGCTTAATTTTCAAGAAGGCTAACCGTACAATTGATACTTCCATTCAAATGCCAAATGCTACTGGATGATAAATTGTTGCCTTGACAAGAAACTGATCACATGTAGGCCAAATGCCAATTCAGTATCATTTAATAGAACAACATTACATTCAGGCAACCTAAAAATTGACCAGCGTTAACTTTCTCTCATACGTTCTGCTTTTCTGTGCAGGTGAATAACAAGAGCAGAAGACGGGCTTCTCCCGTCATTAAATATTCATATACTGACTGCACTGTAATGCACAAGTTTGTCTTTTGTGATGAGTCACGGTCAAAAGACCGAGGTAAAAAGGTTCTCTGCTGATTAGCCAAATACTAATAGGCAGAAATATCTTGAACATCCGTGTCAAGACTACTCTATTCACGTTTAAATTGCCATAGTCAGTCAAATACTGCTAGGCTTTGTGTATCTCTCTTGCTCTAAGTGTTATCTAGTCAGCTTTTAAGTTTAATTTGCAATTTTGCCAACATATCGCCTAGTTAGCTCAATATTCTAACTAGGCAACTACTACTCACGCTCGGCTTGAGAGCTTGGAGGCTTTCCTCGCGACAGGCTGGTGACAAATGCTTCATACAGTGCAGACAGACAAGCACTACCTTTCAAGTATTCACAATTTGGAATGTGCCAGTGAGTAAGCGGCCAAACAGTTTGCCGCATGTAAAGAAAGCAAGAGAGACACAGTACACAATAGCGATTGGTATTTACTGAAGCATCAGCAGGAGAGAGAGCGTCTATACGTCCTCTCTCCTTGCGATCAAGTTGTACATTGGAGCTGATCAATTGTGCTTTCTCATGTAATTCCGAAGTGTAGTGTGATGAGGTAGAATTCATGGACACATAGTTTGATGGGCACACACTTTTTTTAGACCAAACCACCACAGGTCCAGAGGTTGTCACACACAGTATTTAGTGCTAGTAGCAATAGCAAGTTTCAGATTTTAATTCTATAATAGTACTGTACATGGGATTACTGTACTATCGAACCTGGAATCAAAGACGACAAGAAATTGTGGTTTGATCATTTGCCATACACTTATGCAAAACGTTTTGAAAAGAAGGTCAAGTACAGGTTCTTTTAAGGTCTGGTCAGTGTGAGCAGGTTAATTAGGTTCATTTTTGAACAGTAGTCTGGGTGAATTCGATTTCATCCAAGGGTAAAGTGATCAGTTTTCGACCCCTTAAGAAACTTTTTGCAATTATTCCTCCTAGGTAAAATGGAATAATATGATTTAAAATATTTTTGTCAGACTTACCAGTATTCAATTTTGGAGACCAGTATGCGGCCCCTGCTCATTATACCCCCCAAAAATTATTAATGTGCAATTCAGACAAACTGAATATACTAGGAAATATGAAGTATCTCCATTACAGTACTTACGTTCAGTTTAACTGTTGAAGTTGTGAACAAATGTTTTGTGCCTTTTAGAAGAAAATATAACCTTGCTGTTATTTCTTTTTGCTTTTATTAGGTCAGTAGGGTCAAATACAGTAACACACATTTCAGTGCAAAATTATTGAGTTTATATATCCTAAAAGACTTGGCATATTTTAGCAGAATCATACAATATGACTTCACAATAATGACTTCTTTGAGAAATGACCAGAAGACACTGTTCAACTTTATTTATTACATCTTTCATTCTACAGATGTACCAGGGGGTTATTTCGTTTTAGCTTTCAATACAGTTGCCTTAACCCGATGCTTATATGATATATCTACGGCCACAACCTTACTAATATGTGACTATGATATATGTACTGGATCTATGCACAGATATACAGACTAAAGATAAAAAAAAACATCAAATAATAGAGAACTGGAAAATATAATTTTTTTTCAATATCTTAACACAAAATTTAATCCCAAATAACTGCATTAAGTTTTTTTAATAATCACTTGGTCTTGTGATTCTTTTCCACTACACATGCATGCATACATTGGCATGCAAATGCATACATTTTAGTGTGGACATGTATAGCCTATAGTTGTGCGTAAGAACTGTCCAAAACTTAACACCCAACCCAGACAACACTACTGAATGGCACTGTTAAACTTCACGAAATACATTGCACACTCTAGTGAATAGTAATGTTTTCACGAACCCTGTTGCAATCAAAGTTTATACTTTATGTCTCTTAACTTGAATTTTTCTACAAAATTTTACAGCCCACCATAAAAATTTTCAAGATTTTACACACTTGGAAATATGCCAAGGAATTGTCAAACAGAGAATTATTGCTGCAATTAGGTTCCATTTTCTCAACAACTATAGTAGAAGGCTTCTTGTGCTAGAAACGAAACTGTGTGTAGGCAGTAAACATACCTTTGATACCGTATGTTTGTCTGGTTAGTAAAACATTCACACTAACTTGTTATTCAGTGACTAGATTATAGCCGATTGTCCACAAACACCCATCGTCTGAGAATACCCGAGGTGCCCCTAGGCTAGCCTAGGCCTAACTGAAATTTGAAAACGGTTTTATCAAGTGCACAGTAAAACATCAAGTTCTGCACCATAACACAGACACAACTTTCTGAGCTTACCCACTACAAATTGGCATTGTTAGCATTTAGAATACCTGATATTTATCAAAAAGGTTGCACCATTTCATGTCTTGGCCCTTTTGCAAAGCCAAAAATTTTCAAAAGGAGAGGGGGGAACCCAGTCTAGGGTAAGATAGGTGGGGGTTTTTAATTGCCTGGGTATTTTCGACCACCATGAACAAATTTCTGCCAGATTTGAATATCTTGAAGAAACAATCAGTAAAAATGTATTTGCCATCATTACTATGAACTAGTGGCAATTCAAAATTACCAAACTTTTGACACAAACTAACCATTTAATATAAAAAATTCAAACCTGAAAACCAAATGTGTATACATATTTTCCAAAATCATGTTTTGTTAAGAGTGTGAGATAAGCCACATAACTTACTTCTACATACCTTTACATCAATAAACTTAATTGTGTGGTCAAATTTGATAACCTAGATAGATAAGGGTTGTTGGGATGTTGTAATAACTCACCGTAACTCACCGAAGCCCATAGGCAGTAACTGCCGATGGGGTCGTAAAAACTGGGGCAGACAGCCGTTTCTGGCTTATGTAGAGACCCCTTCTTTTCCGTAGAATAGGATCAATTATACTGTTAGATAAGCCTAGTCCATATAAAGTAGGCCCCAAGTCCGCCCCTCCGACATGTTAGATAATGTTGGGCCAATCGCTCCTGCGAAGGCTTGGGGGTGAGCTCCATAAAAGAGATGACACAGTTTAG
>WURT03000020.1:911850-930481 GCA_009936505.3 Holothuria glaberrima
GCTTGCGGTGGCCTAGATCAACCACTTGTGGTTAGACTTAAAATGACCAATTTTGTCTGTTGGCAACCTGTAATGTAGGAGACAAGTGTAAAAATCAACTAGCAGGAATACAATCATTTCCCGTGGCAGCAGCAGAACAGTAAGCAATTTAACAGTATCCAATATAAGAAACGAACCGATCTCACGATCATTACATCTAATTACAAGTCACTGTTTATTTGAAATAACTCTGGCTGGTCGTTGCATTGTTGTTGGAGTCATCTATTGACCACCCAACGTTCCCGTAGCCACCTTTCAAGATGATCGGACTGTAATTTTACTGAGACTTGATTCAGCAACACACCAAAACCTGCTTTCTCTGGAGGGATTTCAATATTCATCTTCTCAAGTATGGTTCTAACATAAACGGACCAGGTTTCCTCGATACTTTGCATTCTTATTCATTTCTACCTCGTATAATAAAGCCCACTAGAATTTGTGATACCTCATGCACTCTCGTTGATATTATTTTTTATAAACATGTAACTTTGGAAATTGTGTCAGGCATATTGATTTCTGATATAAGTGGTCATCTTATATATTGTAATGTGATTAAATATAGTAATGATAAGTCAAATGATAACAGTTATGTATACGTCACAAGACGTACCTCGTCTAGTTGTAACTTTTAACAGTTTTATTAATGAATTACAAAATGTTAATTGGGATGACCTCTATCAACTCAACGATGTTAATGATGCTTATGACTATTTCATTAGTATTATCAAAGATCTTTTTTACAAAAACTGCCACCATTTCTGCATCAAAATCTCTCTGACTCATAGCTTGCTGTACTTTTTCAACTGTCCCCATTGACTACTGTACAAAGGTATATGCAATACTGTACACACAGTGTACACACACCCAACTGCAGTGCCATCTGTTTGGTTGTAACCAGCGACACTCTCAATCAAGACATACGCGTGCTAGTTCATGCTTGGTAAGACAGGGAACAATGTAAACAATGTCTGAATGCCTTGGAAGGTTATATTGAGTTCACATGAACTATTTATAGGGTGTTTTGTGTGTGTGGCAGTAGGATTTCAGTGAAATTTCAAGGGGACAATCTTGCTTTGATCATAGCTCGCTCAAAATAAAAAATCATTACTCCTCCCTTGAATCAATTAAAAAATAAAGAAAATAAAAAGAAAAAAGAGAAATACATAAGAAATGACGTCATCCGCATAAATTTGCATATTAATGACATATTAATGACGTCATCGAAATCTACATATTCTAACCTTTCATTTGACATTTGACATTTGACTTTCATTGTACAAAATATTCTTCTCAGTTGGTGAAATCATATGCCTAAGTTACCTAGCCCTAACCAAATAATTTCCCATTTAATGCCTTATGCTTAAAGGGTTAAAGAATTACAGAACTAATTTATATGTTGTACGAGATTGTTGAGATATTTTTATATGTAATGCGCCTTTTAAGAATATATTTACTACTTACTGACAGACTAACTGACTAACTAACTTATTTTGTCTAAGGTTCCATCGCCTCTCTGGAAAAGAGCCTAAACGTTACTCCTGGAGGGGTTCTCCTTCCCAAAAAGCTACGTACCCGAAAGACACAAGACTTAACATGACCAATCTTTTGACCTCCATACCTCTACATCACGGGTCTGTTATTCGTGGCCCCGTCTAGACCGTATAGACTGACTAAAAACAACAGATACGGTACTACACACGATCTTAGCCAAAAGGTCAAGAAGCAAGCCCTGATGGGGACTTCGCCACTTTGGAGAGATCAAGCTCCCTAAAAGTGTCCTATGCCAAAGCTGTAGGCTTCGGGTAAACGTTTAAACCTGAAGGGGTATGCCATTTTTTATCATTCCTCAATTCAGTCTCCATTTTTCTTTTAACAACCGGCACTCAAAGTTAAATCTGGCGTGAATTCAATTGGCGTTGGAGGCCCGTGCATCCCAAGTTTAAAAAGAAGAAAAAGAAAAATGAAAAGAAGTTGTCCTCATATTAAACACTATGTCTCTTGTGTTACAGAAAAGAAAACAAAGAAAAAGAAAAGGAAGGGTGAAGAGGATATGAAACCAGGGAGGTGTTATTAGCTAATAACACCTCCTTGATGGAACAAAGAATCGGCGAAAAAGTGGTAAAATGCTATCGTAAGCATTTACAGGACCATCAAGAATTTTCCCTTGATGATCTTGAAAAATTACTATGTGGTATTCATCATAAAATCTCAGCTCTAACGTGAAAAAGTATCTGTGATACAAATTAAGTGGAATCAGCATGTAAGGGGAGAGCCATGTGTCCCGCTGATTTTCGACCACAAAGGTAAACTGGCTAAAGGTGTTTCACTTATCATAAGGTTAAGTCGTTTATACTCTTTTCGAATGAAAGGGTGATAACAGCCTATTTATTTTTTGCTATCACAAATCTGTCAAAACTAGGAAAATTTTGCTCGATTTTTTGGTTTTATAGCCCCATTGTTCTCGTAAATATGTTTGATTACAGCAGGGATGTGTTGTTAGCTAATAACACCTCCCTGATTAAAAAAACTAAGAGCTCGTTCCAGTTTTCATTTACTTATGGGAAAACTATTAAAAGAAAAGTTTCAAGAACAGCTTAGTGACCATTTTTACCTAGACTTGCCTCCGTAGGAGACACATTTGTAGACGTTACAAATGTCTTAGTACCGTGACAGAGTTTATAAGCAATTTTTATCATGGATAGTGATCCAAATGAAACTTTCAGCGCGCTTTTGTGCTCTATTTACGATCCATGCCTGATGCATAATATCCTTTTATCGGGACAATAATACACGGAATAAATCTCATACGAATAGTACACATGGAATCATCCTGGCGAAGTATTCTTTTCCGAAAAATAGAGGTAAAGCTATTAGCCTCGTTTAATAGAGGTCTGGCATCACAAGTGGATATGAGGCAATAAAACATCATTCGTATCCTCAGTCTCTCGGTTATTTCTACTATTTCCTTGTTCAGATTCCCCCTTTTAAACTAGCTGTTTATTCGAAATTGTGTTGAAATTGTAACGATTTCTGCAAATTTCTTTGTGAACTTTCAGCTGAAAGCGTTTTGCAAGCGTCCCAAGTTTTATAAACTTTCAAAACTTTGTCGTATAGGCGTAGTAAGCATAGGCGAAGGGGGCGGGGGGTTGATGACCCCTTGTCGAAACAAATGGTGGACGGAAGTATGCTTCCTCCCCTCTCCATTTAGGGAAGGGAGCCTCTTATTTGTTCCCTCTGTGAAAACGTCAAAAATTGCAATATCTTTCCTAAAAATTTGTCAGATATATTGCATCAAATTGCATCCTCAGTCCCTAAATATTCAAAAAACTTTCAGGGGTCTCCCTCCCCTTATACCCCTACCAAAGGACGGTGGTATAAACAACGTCCCCCAAGCGAGAATTGCTTCCTATGCCTATGCTTCCGATGGCTTCATCCCCTCCACCCTCACTTTTGCCAGCACCAAGAGAGACTGGGGGCATACTTCCACACTTAAGGGCAGCCAAAAAATGGCCCAAGTGTAGGTGAGGTAGATCTTCTGAAAGTATAAGGATGCTTTGTTCCGCATATTTATGTAAGATATAAACAAAGCTTCAAAATTGCAGCGGGCTTCCAGCGCAACATTCCTTCTAGTTGCAATTGCGATTAACAAAACAAATTCACGTTTGCCAAGTCTACACAACAATCTTCATCATTCAAATTATACAAGTTACTTTTCTGTCACAAGAAAATGGCCGTGAAAGTTTACGGAAGTCCATATGTTTAAAGAATCCCTTCGTTAACATATGCAATGACTTTATCTTTTTGGTTGGGTTCTTGACATGTAAATATTTAAAATGAACCCCTTCATTTCTACGAACCTTCCCCCACTCCCTACTTTGAGGATTTATAGGCATACCCCTACCCCCACCTAATTAAAGGTAGAAACATTTCCCTAAATGTTGAGGGTTTCTATGCATATGATCAGTTCAAAGCTTTATTGAAGATAGCAACACCATTTTGTATTTAAAACACCTTGAATGAACAAAAACATCTCAAAGGGGAGGGGTACAGCCCTATTAGGTATTTTTTGATGAACGTTTGGCAAAAATTTAAAATGCTCGTCAACTGGTTCCGACTCCCCACCTGGTATTAAAATCTCACTCTTAGCTCTCCAAGTCGCCCCGAAAAATTGTACGGATGCCCCTGTAAATAATGCATTTTCCCTTTATTTCTTCTAGTTTCACTTTATGTTGTGCTTTCATGATGTGGCACAGACGTTACAGATGTATTATTTGCACAAAACAAAAGGAAGATGTCCATTAGCCTCTTTCTACCAGGGTGAAACAAAAGTAACTAAAAGTCACAACCCTCTAATGATTCAGTCATCACATTTAAAAATGACTAAACATATTCAGCAAAACATCACATCAAATTTTTGCACTTTGCAATGCTTGCAGCTTTTAACAGTGAACAGAATCGAAGCGAACTGCTAATAGGTGCCTAATTATATGCAGCACATCAGACATGAATACAGATCAAAGTAATCACCTTACGCTTTTTAGTAACACATACAACGTGTTGGTCTGAATACTGATCACACGATATTATCAAATGTAATATCACACAAATACTGTAAAAGCCGTATGATGCGTTTTTAGTCTGCACTTAAAAAATTGTAATGATAGTTACCTTTCGATATTCACAAGAAATCAGCTCCGGCGAATGAAAATTTAACCGTTCCAATGTAAGTCGTAAGTTAGAGTAATAACGTCCTTGTGCAGACAGCCTACTTATGGTCTTTGATTTACGTTTGTTCAATTTGCGATAAAGTTTGTTCTCTTTACAGCTGAAATTCAATGAAAAAATCTGTATAATAATCATTTCAGCCTGCAGGTGGGGTCTGCAGCATTTCATGACACTAAAGTGCAGACTAGATCGTACAATTTCTCAAGTTGCAAGTGAAGTGGAAAATTTTCAATTCAATGCTTTGTTACATTTCATTAGAGAGTGGAATACTGATACCTTTAAAGTCCATACAATGTATGATAGTGTAAAACTGACAGGCTTGGTTGAGACCAGTAACAATAACAGCTAAATAATGAGAGACAACTATTTTCGAGAGAAAGAGAAACTAACATGCTTTTGTAGTTAACATGATTTGGTCAACTGCAAATCAAACACCAGGAAAGGAAGAAAGGGTCTATGACTGTAAACACTCAGGCTTTTAATTCTCGTACTTCTGACGAGGAGATGAAGTCTAAAAGCAATAGACGGTGCTTTCTTATTGAAATATCTAATATACTAATATCTAATACTTTTATGGTAAACGATAGTAAACTACTTTCATCATATAGGTAACTACTGGTTTCCGTTTCAGCCAGAAGGTACATACCATGACTAAACTGATTTCATATGTGGTTCAGAGTTCATAGAAACGGGAAAATATATTTGTATCATTTTAGTTGGTCATTCTATGTAAGAAATAAATGACCTCTTAGCCTAGATGAGTTTTTAAAATACAAACAAAATGGTCTCTCTCAAGAAGTAACTAAAATGTGAAGCGAATCTTAAAATTTCTGTGCTATTAGGATGTTACAATGACGTCAATGAAGGTTTAACGACTGTGGTAAATTTCGAAGCCTCCGCAGTTTCCTGGCATTATCAGGCAGACGAGGATTCACCCATGCAAAGCATGTTATTACCGATTAGGTCTATAGCCACCTTGACAGCCGATGTATTCTAACCTTGATATGGACGTCTTTATCTTGCGGGCTTCTCAGGTAACAGATTTCTTAAAGTCAGATTTACATAAAATAATTACCAAACCAGTTCTAAAGTGGTACGACAATTATGTACGCATATTGTGCAAAACATGTCCTACATGTCCTAATGAAATGGTTTGTCTAAAGATTTAATCACCATACCCTCCTTACCCACAGTCACCACCTTTACCGTTACCCGTCGGGGCTTAGGAGTGTTGCTTTGTCAGGCAGCTTAGCACCCTCTGACGCTACGAACTTCTTTATCTTAGGGCTTCGCGTGTAACAGATTTCTTAAAGTCATACTTACAAAAAAAAAAAAAAAAACACCAAACCAGTTCTAAAGTATTCCAAAAGTACTAAGACGCGGATCCAGGGTTTTACCTAAAGGTTGGGCACACTTTGTTACGGCAAGCTTGAAACAAGCATCGCGGGAGGCCATAAAGTGTTTACGGGTTAGGGGCTGGACAGGAGGTGGAGCCGTGATTTGCCGGACAGTGACACAGAAGGCTAGTTTCCCCAGGTAAAATATTTTTGTTTCTACTCATATGGGACTATGACGCTCATCAGGCTAACATTTTGTTGATATGCTTAACTGTGCAAAGGAACCATTGTTTGACTACCGAATTCAGGGAACGCTCGTCAACAGCATGCTTAAAATTAAACGGGGTATCCAGTTTTTAAAAGGGGAATATGTTCTCTTTCAATCAATATGAGTTTCATTATGTTTGGAAGTGTTTTACAGGAGGCACTTTTAACTTAAATTAAAAAAATCTGAGTGAAAGTCAATGGAAGTTTGCCCAGAAAGCTGCACATTTTACAAACTACGACGCACTAAATCTTCCGTAACTTTTGCTGCCAGGGTCAGAAAATTATCGGGTAAATTGATTGTATCAGATAAATTTGTAACTGTTCGTGTGGTATAGGTTACAATTTGATTGATTAGACGGAACAATAGGCATTTCCTCGATAAAAAAAATATCGAACCTGATCGCTTTTATTATAACGTCATACATACTGGACCAACGCCGCGTTCTGTGGAAAGGATCCACTCGCTGTGCTACATCTGAATTTTCGATCATGATTTTGTCTTCTTTTCGGTGGGTGTCGATTCTTAACTTTAATGAATAACAGTTAAAGGGCATTAATGTACAAAATGTTGAAATTAGAAAGGGATGTTGTTGTGTTCTTGGGTACGAAAATGCAATTAAAAAACATCAGGTCGTGTTTTTGTTTGGCGTGTTTGTTGGTAATGGACGATTCCACTATTCTTATAAGGTAGGCTGAGTGTACTGTGCACAGGAGTGCATACTGTAGTATGGGTCCAGGTATTTCGTAGTGATATATCATTACTATGGCGCTAGAACACTGAAAGCGTCTCCAACACTAAATACATTACTACAGTACAGAACTAGCCCATAATGCCTATAGTGCTGGGGTCGGGGACGTCTGTGAGTGTAGGATGATCTGTAATCTACACACTAGGCCTAGCCTATACAAATTTCGACTAAGATTTGGAAAATTTCCCAAGGTTGAGCTATATATTCGTGCAATTTAATACATTGAAAAATCAAAAGAATAAAAACATTCTGACCCTAGGCCTACGCCAGGGTTCGACAAAAACCCCGATGGACAATCTGGGGCAAGTGAAAAATCACTCGGACAAGTGCACTGCTCAATATTGTAGCCCTCAGGGCAAGTAGCCCATAGGACGGTAGGAGCCAATGGTAGTGTAATAGATGATTAGTGGACAAACACATTCATGCGGACAAGTAAACTACTGTACTGTACCTCGGGAACAGCTAGCACGATGGACAAGTAATAAAAATCAAATTTGTCGAGGCCAGCCTAGCCTAGGCTAGACTTGGGCCTAATAATAACAGTAGCCTACAACTCAAAATGTTCACAGAATATAGACATACACGCTAGTCCAGTCCATACGTACAGTATTATTGGTTGGAAATTTGAAAGTGGTGAACAAAATGTAGCCCCAGTTTGTTTTTCTGAGGAGGGTGGGGGCAGTCTATAGTCTACATGAACAGAACTGAGCACTGCAGTGTTACGGAGTTGCATGGGGCAGGGTCAGCTCATGAAATCCTGAAGACGGGGAGCAGGGAGTCTTACTTTACTTAGCTGCCAGTGTTACCAGTACTCTATTACATGCAATTTTAAACGTTTAAATAAAAATTTGTTTATTACAGAGTTAATAGAAGGACAGCACTGTCCACGACAACGCAAGCCCATCCGTTACGTGAAACTAGCGTTTGGTGAGAGTGCACTGCTACCGAAGAAGCAGAAAACAAAAGCATTGAAATGGCCAACAAAAAATCTATATGATCTAACTGTTTGTGCTAGAAAAATGATGAGTGGTGTGTTGTGGCTTAAAGTGCACTACGTGGGATGGTCTGACTCTTTTGACGAATGGAGGAAAGCACAGAAATTGTTTCAATCCCTTCTGTTTTTATTAGGAATACAAAGGAAGCTACCGAACACTTTAAAACTCAAGTAAGAGTTGCCATTAAAGAACAGTTGACTGGAAACAGTAAAAAGGATTCTCTGGCTGAAATTCGCTGCCCTATTTCGTTTGGTACATTCGAGAATTTAAAACTGTTGGGAAAGCCCACTAGAAGCAAGAAAGAACACTTCAAAATCATCAACTTCCACGATATTACACCATTCTTTGGTCCAAACTGGTTTTTCAGAATTATCAATAAATTTTGTGATTTTGTCTACATCGCAAAAGACACAGCAAAATTTTGGAGAGTGGAAAGGGCACCATTGGAAGAGTTTGATGGCAATGACAACATCCTGCTGTCACATAGGGGTTACCACTTTGTGTTGCAGTTTGTTATGCGGAATGGAACCTCTCATGACTGGCCTTCATTTAAAAAGGATTATGGTGTTGCAGAACAACAATTGAACAGGCAATGAGCCATTGTTTTTCTGTAGATTTATGGCAGTGCTTCATGTATTCAGTGTAATACTATCCCACTAAATGTATACCTGAAAATGTGTTCCCTAATACAATTGAACTTCCAATCCATACCTACTTTCTATATGAATTAGGGGTTCTAAAAGGTGATTTTAGAAGTGATACTCATGTGAGATCAGTCATTGTTAAATTTCTGCACCAGCACAAAGTTGATATTAATAAAGTTAAGTTTGAGCCACTTCTTAAAACTGTTTAAGAAAAGCTGAAAAATTTTAAAATAGTACTTCGGGAGTGCAAGGGTGGCGGACGAAAAGGGATAATAAAGAATAAACAACCCAGTACAAGCTAATTTTTCATTACAAAACGGAAAGTCCTACAAAGAGAAAACTTGAATCAGCTGTAGAATATGGAAGAAAAAAGAGAGTCAAGTGTGAAGAGGACTTCCAAAAAGTTGAACATAGGTTGATTGAAGTAAGCAGAGATTACGAAAGTCATTGTAAAACATGTGAGCTTGGAAAGGGACCTTCAGGTTCTAGGGGGCTAGACACTCCCAAGACCACCATTCAGAACACAAACTTTTGTAAATCTTATGTTAGGAAAATTCAAGCTAGAAAGTTACTGCAGGTGAAGGAGGCCATTCAAGGTATGAAGGATGACTATGTCAATCTAGTGGTTTTGAAGTTAAGTGATCGTAATAACAAGGTGATTGAATTGAAACTAAGCGAAGAAGAAAGCTCTGAAAATGGGGAACACATAATTGACAATGACTTCCTTGACCAGGTGATGTTTGTACGAGATACATGTAACATATCCCGCAGAGGTTACCATGAACTAGCTCAAAGATTACAAAGTATTCCGAGAGAACACCAGCTAGCTTCCAGAGAGGAAGGGAATGAATAGTAACTTCCAAATTTTCCAAGTAAATGAAGGGTTTACTGGAGTGTGACAATCATTTACAAAGAGACTTGTGCAACAACTGACAGTTGTGTACAACTGTTCGGGGGGGGGGGGGGTTAGAGGGAAGCGAGATTTTCCATGAAAAGTGCGTAAGAATGAAAATTAGTGGTGACGGTGCTAAAGTAGGTAAGCGAATGCATGTTACAAATTTTACATTTTCAATTATTGGAGAAGAAAAGTGTGCTGGAGTAGAAGGTAACTATCTTTTAGCTATTGTTAAAATACCAGAAAAACAAAGCATAATTTCTGCTGCTTTGTCCTCATTAGTTGAGGAAATTGAAACTTTTAAATCTGTGGTTATTGGGGGACAGGAGATAATGGTGGAAACATACCTTGGATGAGATTTGAAGTTTCTTAATGCAGTCAAGGGAATACATTCCTTTAATGGAAAGTTTTGTTGCCTGTGGTGCAAATGCCCAAACGAAGAAAGATTTGATACTACGAAAAAATGATCTATGATTAACAAAGATCATAGAGCTAGAACAGTAGAGGAAATAACAGAGTATTCCAAGCAAAAGGGTAATTAGTCAAAATTTGGTTGTTTGTCTCCACCTCTATTTGCAACCATTCCTGTTCATAGAGTCGTACCAGACACGTTACATCTCTTTCTAAGAATTTCCGACCAACTCATTAACCATTTATTAGTAGAACTCAAGACCCTTGACAACAATAAGAAATGTTCAGCCAGTTTTGATGTCATAAGCTGTGGACATATTTATAAATTTGAGTCTTTCATACAGTCACTTGGTATTGAATGGTCATTTTTGTTGATAAGTAACACCTAGAGATTTTACAGGGCCAGAATCATGGAAGATATTTTCTAACATAAGTCTTGTTGATTTTATACCCTGTCATCCAAAATTAGCCAGTTTGAACAAGATTTGGATTAACTTTTTTAATTTAATGAACACATTAAATCATGCCCTCTCTACAGAGGAAATAATAACCTTTGACCAAAGTGCCAAAAAATGGGTGGAACTGTTTTGTGAAGTGTATTTAAAGAAGGATGTGACCCCGTATATGCATGTTCTAAGCCATTATGAGGCAGAATCCTTACAATTAAATGGCGGTAACTTGTCACAGCTCAATCAACAAGGTCTAGAAAAACTAAACGATTGCGTAACCTCTTGGTATTTTGTTCTACACATCACACTGCAGTTGCTGCGTTGAAGCAAGTAATGGAAAAACAAAATAGAATAAGTTTTTTAAGGCATAAGTGTAACCGCACAAGCATACTTTATAGATTTTCAAAATGTAATCAAGTAGGCCATAATATGCGAACCTGTCCATGCAAGGAAAATAACTGTGTTACTGTTTTATCAGCAGCAGTATGAGAAATGAGATGCTATATGATTCTCGGTTCAGTACAATTGTATTCAAATAACTCATGTGTTTGAAATAAGTTTTTACCAGTTCAATCTTTGATAAAATGTAAGGGTCAGTTTTAAAATGGTTTTAACATTGTGATGTGTATTATTACCAGAGGTACATAACATGTTAGAAAGAGAGGCTGGGATTATTGTTATTGGCTGTTTGTTAGTATTTTTTAAGAGTTAATATTCTACCTAGATCTTTGTCCATCAGAATTCATATTTTTCATGTTTTCGTATTCATTCGTTTTCAAAAAAAAAAATAGAAGTTTATGACATTGGGTGCTACTAAATGTGTGTGTGTGTGTGTTAAGCTGAGGGGTTAGTACTGTTACTCCCTAGTACTGTACCGCAACCATAGGCATTGCAATTTTATGTGATTTTTACACAGAGCAGGGACGGTTTGATTGTTAATTTACACCCTTACATATGTTTCTAGTACGTGTTTGTATTTACCCTTAAAAATTTGATAACATGTATGATGTTACTACTTGTACTTATTTCTATCTTGTACAGGCCATACACTTGGATGCCATTTGAAGCAATTGTTTTCTTTCAAAACAAATTGTTAAAACCTTGAATAACTAATCTCACATCTGTTTTACTTTACTTTCATAATTCTTTTTAAATGAAGATATTAACCACGCTTAATCAAATAGTTGTACTTGTATGTGGGAGAGGGTGTATGTGGGTATGGGGTGTGTTTTTAAAGCCATACACTCGTCACCCCAAAGTATATTTTTAGTGTAGGGGTAACAAAATTCTCAGTTGGTTACTGCTCTTTGATTGACAGCAATGTTTGAAAATTTAAAAGATGCACAGTAGCTTACATTCCTCACAATGCTGAGAGAGTGCTTGGATTACACATTATAGCATTGCATGCTCACCAGGACATAACCTTGAAGTAATAAAATAGGTTTGTGTCTGCACAGACAGAGTTTTATACAATTATGGGAGGAGCTACAAGGTGCATAGTTGGGAGAATTGCAACTGTCTGGGATGACAAGAATTGCCCTTTAAGTGTCACTTTGTTTGTAAATACATCTTAAAAAGAGTTACTGTGAAGAATTCATTCTTGGCATGCAGATACCCCATATGGAGTAGATGGTCCCCGAAGTCAACAGAGATCAAACCGTGAACACCTTGTAAACATAACATCTTAAGAAGAGAAAGTTGAGTGAACCTCATACTTGCTTGTGGGTGCTCAATATTAACTACAAGATCACAGTACTATTTGAAAGAAGTCCAAGATCCGATTTGGGGTCAGTGGAGGCCAAACCGTGAAAACACTGTAAACATGATGTCCCAAGAAAAAACTGAAAGTAATACTCAAAGGCATAGAAATACACCATAACTAGCACAAGATCCGTTCGTAATACCAAAAATTAAAAGCAATAGCCTTTTTATGACCATATTCACTTGACATCTGTTTGATCTATGCCCATGGAATGTTTAACTTTTAGGCCTAAATTTAACGTAGTAACTTCACTAATGTCCGAAAGGGTAGACCATTTGCAAATAGCAGGCTTCAATAAGCATAAATCACAGTTGCAAAATAGGAGAAACGGTGTTGTCGTATATGTTAAAGGCAAACACACCTACAGTGTATGTTGTCCATCTACAGGAAACTATGCATCACTGCTTCTCATGGTCAATAAAGTTCCATCTTTCCATATCACAGTCATATACAAACCACCAGAAATTACATCAACCAACTTTATGGATGTACTAGACAAACTACTGCAAGAAATGGACAAGTTTGAAACTGATTACAAAATCCTACTAGGTGATTTCAATCATGACCACTACTCATCCAACATGCGAAAACTTGAAAACTATGAGCAGTTGATTACAGACTCAACAACAGCAAGGAATACCATTCTTGATCCTATATACATTAGACCACTACCAACATCATATAAAATTGGGGTATTAAATACATATTACAGCTACCATGAACCTTACTATCTTGCAACCAGCATTAAGTGATTATCTGCCTCCGTTCTTACATTCACAGTACATCTATTTTATACACCAGAGTAGTGTTAATGTATATACAAATTTCATTCATTGCTCCTTTGTCATTGTATCATTTGCTGATGTACAAATTGCTCACATAGCTAAATCTATCAATTGATGAGTCTTTCCCAAACGTGTAACCTTTTTCATCAAGTTAAAACGGTACCTGAACTACAGTAAGTGGTTAAAACAATCATTGTTGTCCAACCGTTAACACAAAGTTGGGTCGGTAGCCAGTACATGTATACTGTGTATCATAAGTTATATCAGTATCAATGGAACAATCTTCGTCAATCCTACTGTACTTGCTTCCTTCAGTGTTCCACAACATCACTACAAAATTTTATTATCATTTGATTTATTTATAGTCAGTCTGTACTTCATCATTTTGACCTTTCATTGTTTTATTCTTCTTACTTTCAGGTGCAGACCATTAAAGACATTTCTGGTGCTCCACAACACCAGCAGAAACCATATCAGACTCCTTTAAAGGCAGTGTTGGCAACACGTTTGATGTCATTACCTACACCAGAGACAATTCTGAAAAGCAAAAAAGATGTACTTGGCTCTCTGCGATGACACTGGGCACATCAAGGCTGTGCTCTATGAACCGAATAAAGTATCGAACGTGTACCAAATTGAACCACCATCATCTTAAAAATCTATTTTGTAACATTCGACAACACAATAGCATTAACATCACAGACAAAGATCTTCCGGACAAGTCCCCTGTACGTAGATGACTCAATTTTGACACAAGCCATTAATAGTGTTCGACCAACTACGCCACCACCAGCACCGATTGACCAGATAAATTCATCACCAGTAAAGAGTATGGCTTCTGTTGTTGGCATCATATCATAGGTACGTATTAAAATTCATAGAAAGACAGTACTTTTACACTTGCAACAGTATGAATGTGATGTTACTACAAACTTAAATATCAGTTCAAACCATGAAAGAGGAAGCTTCACATTCCATAAAACAAAGAATTTAGTTTATGATGATCTCCAACACTGACTGGTAACCCTAGAATGGCTGAACATTTTTGTAATGAAAGTCCAAATCTTCCATAGTTAATATTAAAACCACTTGCAATACTTCCTCATAATATTCTACAGTATGTTCTTGTGGACCAAAAATTATCATTTCAAAAATACACGTTGGAATCTGGATGAGTCAATAGGAAAATCCTACGTTATTACATATTCACCAAGCCCTTTCCCTCATATGTGCCTTTTACCAAGCAACACAATTTATCAATCTCTACCTCTGCCTTTTAACAGGAGGAAATTCCACGTCAAGTAATGGTACGAGGGGAACAAGTACCACTAAGGACAGTAACACTATCTCAAGCCTCATCTTCTATTAAAATATCATTGTGGAAAACAATCGGAGATGCCATCCCAGTCCAGTCTGGGAAGTGTGTCAAAATGACTAATTTGGTTGTAAAGACATACATAGGAGAAAAGCAGTTGTCAAGTTCAACAAGAACAACAATACAGGTAATTGCATGACCTCTTGCTTTCTTCAGGAAACATTAGCTCATTCTCTTTTACCAATCCCTTTGAAAAATCTCCATTTCAACTCGTTTGGTTACAAATTCATTACCCATGTGTATTTCCAAATACAGTTCAGGCCTCAAAGGGCAGTTGTTTTACAACACTACGGGGCCACAAATGAGGGAGAAGCCTATGACTTTTGAAAGACAACAATTTAGATCAAATTTGATTTCATTTGAAAGGCCAGTTAAGATGGCAAAACCGTAGATTGCTCTTGCATGAAAACCCACATTATTTGACCAGCCCGGGGATCAAACCCCGAACCTCCTGTTGCCTGGTTGCTAAGCTTCATCTCTCCAAATGCCATCGCCTTTATCCACTCACCCACAGCACCGGTTTACTCTATAACCGTTATTTCACTGTCGTGTAGGCAACCACTTTGCAAATTGGGACATGAACATACCTTATTCATCTTCAAAATGAAGTAATGTAGTTTCATTTGTTTGTATGTATTTACTCCTGTATGGTAGAAAACAAAGTCTTTTTCAGTACTGGAATAAATTGTAATTTATTAAAATTCAATGCTCTATTTTGAAACAGACAGCACACATGCCACCTCAAGAAATAATTGGCCAACTAGAAGGCTTCACCCAAGAAGAAAACCACCTTGAACTTCTCTTCAGTGATGGAAAAGTAGCCAAAATAAGCCAAGAAGTACTGTCCCAAGGACTTGACACAAATGAGGAAGAGTGGAGAGCTACCCTAGAGACATTATTCATATAGTAAAATATAATTTTGCAATACTTGATATGCAGCTCTTTAATCTGCATGTCAAGACCATACTGTTAACCTGTAATGTCAGCAGTATTAACTGTATTTCATTTCCATACTGTACAAAAATCATTCACGTCACATTTATGACAGTAGAGACTCTTTACTAGCATTAGTAAAGAATAGTAAAGATCATTTATTACTGTAATAGGTTTGTACTTACTACCTGTACTGTTCCTATTTTAAGTGTAACCCCTTCCCCACATATGGGCTCTTATGTACCAGTACCGGAATTTATTTACCTTTTCAGTTTCCAATCGTTTACAGTATGATTATCATCAGATCAAACACCCATGAACTTATGTATATAAAAAATTTCTGAGTTTTACATCTTTCTAACTATTGTTTTTTTACAGTACCTGTATACATCTCACTTATTTCAGTAAAATTTACCACATTCTGGCAAGGTCACTTGGATTAATGCGGCAGGGAATTCCATCTCAAATTTTCAGTAACAGCACACATTGGAAATTACTGCAGGCACCTGACTTGGATTTAAAATCACAATGACAAAAAACTCTATAGTCAACCCCTACCCTGATCCCTCATGTTCGGACTTTGTCATTTGTATTGTGATCCTCCTCAGTTTCATTAAAAGGACTACTTTGATATGCTGTGACCATGCAATACAGTAGTCTCATCTTTTGACTGCTGAGCAATTGTATTCAAAAGAACTAAAGTTGGGTTCTACATTTTCAGGCTTGGTTCATTTTCCGGACATGCTGTAACCAGTGTATTATTAACCTCTTTCATTTTTCAATTTATACAGTGCGTTTGTTATCATGATTTTAGTCTCATTACATTAACACTAATGTACAAAGGATGATAGGTGATTTTGTACTTGTAAAGCCTTCATTATCTTAACTGTATTGCACTTATTTTACTACCTCTTCCACGTTGCATTTTATTTTAGTGGTTGTTGGGCTAAAACCCAGCATAGTTTGCATACCTGTACAACATTTTGTGACTTTTTCATGTGCATTGTTTGCATCACAAGTTTTAAAGGACTATGTTGGTACGCTTATGATCATGTCATAGTCTTATCGGTTGACTGCTGCAAAACTGTTTTCAACAGGGCTGTCTCTTCAGTATTCCACAGAATGTTCATTATTATGTTTAGTCTCATTCCATTTACTGCTATGCAAACATCATAGGACCATACCTGTTTTGCCACTTTTTAAACCTTCATTTCTTGTTCACTGTAGTTAAGTTATAGTTGATTACTTCTTTCATGTTGGATGTATACTCTAGTTACTTTTTACCTTTCAAGTTCTTTTAATTTCTTGTACAATACCCATATAATTATCAATTGAACCACAAGGGAAAAGGCTGCTGTTGCTAATGCAACTGAACATCCTAGAAGCACGTTTCTTCAGGTCAACATTACAATACTACTGCTTATTCAGAAGATCATGTCTAGGAATCCTTATACACAGACATGTTACCATGTCCAAATTTGTGTGTTTTAACCATTCCAGTATCACTCATGTGGGTGCATTACTTCTATAACAAATTGTAATATGGCAATATTCACAGACATCCGTCCAACCATTCAATAGTATTACATTATTATCAAATATTACTTCCATCTACCTTTACTCTAGTACACTTACATGTTATGTACAGCTCTGGGAATAGATTGATACCACCACAGGATTTTTAGCATATGTAGCTATGTTATCTTTGTGCTCTTATGATCTAAACAACACCCAGCATTATGAGTAAAAATTGTATATAGTAACATAACACTTGACCAAGACAAAATTTCAATTTATATTTGTAACCTGTCCTCTCAGATCTCGTTTTTCCTACCAGTCTACATCTTTGTTCAGAATGCTTATGATCACTTCAAAGATTCATATCTAGACACAAAATGGTGAAACCCTCTTTAAATAAAACAGTGTTGATTATAACTCATGTTCATTTCTTTATTCTTTGTCCACCTTTCGTCTAACTACACGATATTCCAGTATGGATTAACAACCTATAGGATTAACAAATCTGTAGGTCGAACAATCATGACCTTGTCATGGTCTGATTACCTAATATACAGTATGTCCAGTTTTGACAATTTGAGTGTCATTCCCTTCATATTGCGTGCAGGAGCAATACACGTCCGCCGGGCGGGCAATTCCACAGGCTACATAAGCATTGGATACCCAACATATTTTGGAAAATCCGTAACGTTTTATGTGCGGATCTCTTAGGCAGAAACGCCTTACCACACCATGTGACCAGGTGGCGTAAAGATCTCAGCTCCAGTACAGGGCTTTCCTTAAGGATTTTATTTTGTATAGCAAAAATGCTATTCATATTTTCATTTGTATAGCAATATGCAATTTTTGCATAGCAGTTTTTGTCGTGTGAAAAAATCTATAATTTGTATGTCCTTGCTATACAATGTATATGTATGTTTTACATTCATTCGTACTGTCGTACATTAATACATGTGTTTATGTATGTTGAAATGTTGCACACTGTTTACATTCTGTCTTTACATGATATTAGGTGCGGTATCTTGGGGGACGTCTTAATCCGTGAACCCCAAACACGGAACCTGTGACTAGCTGAACTTCGACACCGCTATCGCACGTTGCAAGGACATGGTGTTAAATAATGTTATAATAACATTTGGGAGCAGCATATTGAAACATGGATGTAAATCATCACACATCGTTAATTATTCCCTGACATTGCTTCATTGGCTAATGGCCTACTTTGACTGATCCGTTTATACTGTAGGGTATTTACCTTTACTACAACAAAGATAGGTTGCTGGAAAATTTGCCATATCGGGAGCTCTTCGATACTATTATTTGGAAAGAAAATGACAAGTACTACTTCTTTAAAACTTGTAATAATTATAAAGCAAACTAGATCTTTGGAAATTTTTCCCTTCACAATCGGATCGTCCGCAGCTTGCCATGAACGTTAACTTACCACATACACGACGTATTTACATCAAGTAGACATGCACTGACTGCATGCATACGGTGACCGACTGTACAGAACAGAACGGCAGGGCGGCCTTGCATGCAAACGTGGTACGCAGCAAGCCAGTCAGTGAATTACTACAGGTAGCACACCACTATTTCAAGGGGAATCCCGGTGGAGGAGGTTACCCTACGAATTTGACACCCTAGAAAAACTTTTTGGGGGACCGATAAGACCATGTTAATGAAGCGATGTGTTCAATTTGTGATGTGTTTGTGGTAGAAAAGTAGTTGAAGTACTCATTCTGCA
>WURT03000020.1:930581-948336 GCA_009936505.3 Holothuria glaberrima
AAACTTTTAAACATATCACAATATTTTCTGTTGTAATTTGTTTCATCCACACCAAAAATCTCTTTGGATTGATTCCACGATGCCTCCCTCTTGAGAATTCCCAAGAAGAAGATTCCCTGTGGACCACTTCCCTGGGATTCCAAACCATCACAGCACCCCCTCAGATGACTCATCTCTCCAGAAAATCTGTGATTGTTCAGAATGGGAAGTGTGGAGAAGAAAATTGTCTATGTGTGAATTGTTCCTGGTAGGAATTGTTCCAGAGGAATAGTGATGGGGGTTGTCTTTTCATGCCTTGGGTCAGCTGTGTTATGCAATATTTGGTTAAGTTGTGACACATTGAATATATTCATGGGGATTGAATGGGAGATACGTGTGGAAGCAGCTACTCACATTAAGTGTTCTTCACTGACATTTGGTGGTGGGTTCCACATAGCGGGGTGACACATCATCCAATCAGCAAATACTTTAACAGCTGGGAGCATCTCATGAAGGTCTTCAGATAAACATTGGTCAGGTTTATTTCTCAGGTCACCTGGTTGATAAATCGAAAGGAACAAAGACCACTAAAATACAGTACAAATAACTGGACAAGTAGCAAGCCCCTGCTTCAGTGACTATCAGACTACAGTTAGTCAGGAAAATGATGCATATACCTAAAGCAGTGTTTCCCTTGGGTTTTAGAGTGTGTGAGGTGGTATTAGTCCATGGGGTAATATGAGGGTAACAGTGAGGGAAGACTATCAATACTTCCATAGCTAGTACAGTACAGGTGGCAATTAAAGCAAACTCCTGTGAAGTGGTGGTCAAAAACTGTGAGGTGGCCACCTCCCAAAAAGAATGCCAGGGGAAACCCTTCCTAAAGGTATTGAATTGAAAGATCAAATTTTAGGAGCACAAGTATGGACATTACAAAGTTTTCATATCAACATGCTTTAATCTTTTATTAATGTATGTGAAATTACAAGGTGTTTATAAGAACATAAACATCTTTAAAACTAATACATTGGTTGTTGAAAGTTTCTAATGGTTCCTATCCCTTCTGCTAGCTACAATGGTTTCAGACCTGTAATAAGCATAGTTCTATGGAATGAAAATCATAACATTACTGACCACATGTCATTCACTGGCATTTGACCTTCAATGACTGTTGACCTTACTTTTGTACCATAGTATGTGATTCACATATGCATCAAACAACCTAAACATATAAGAATGTGCATTTCTTTAAATAATGATTTTTCTGAGGAGTTGATTTTTCCTGAAATGGGATAACTTCTAACCAAATCATTTGAAAAATCGACAAACATTGCCAGGTACAATAGCTCCCAGACTTGTTTTTTCTTTACCACCCTCAAGTCTCACAGCATACAAAAGGTCCCTCCCTTTTGGTACATTTGTGGTGCTATCGTTGCAATAAAGAGTTGAGGTGAGTGACACAAACTAGACAACTCCACATCTGTTTATCTACATTTAAAAGTACTTACATGTAAATTTTGTTTAGGTAATTTGATTAAAATCTTAGCTGCTCTTTAGCTGATTTAATGCTGCTTGCATACACGCACCTCTCCAAATGCCCACACATGAAAGGGAAGATATGGGGATGGGATACTTTACAGACATCAGTAGTGATCTAGAACAGCATCCTCACCTACTCTAAGATGCAAATTTTTGTTTATCTGTTTATGTACTTTTGATGTATTCTTATGTATACTATTAGACATCAGCAAATCACCAGTACAATACACAGTTGAAACTGCAGATTTCTTGAAAGGCTGAACTTACTCTTTAAATATTCACTACATCTCTGCACAAGAATGATGAACATGTCTAAACCAAACTGGATTGCTAGTTCTTGAAGATAAGGCCTTAAATCCTCAGAAGATGTCCTCTCATCTGAAATATACATGAAAATGAGGAAATACACAAAGTAACTTAGCATGAAATTCTAAAAAAGGCTCATAATATACACAGGTTTCTGTAAGAATTTTTTCTGACAGAGAGTACTCAAAGTAGATTGCTTTAGGGTACTAGGGTATCATGGAAAATAAATTGCACACAAGTCTAATCAAGTTACACAAACCAAAGTTCAGCTCATAAACTGAAATATTACAATTACTCCATATTAGACTTAATAGTTACATCAATGAATGAATGCAAGAGAAATCTGTTAAGGTACAGATTTTGTTCTAACATGCATCCCCTAATCAACCCTTACAAATAAAGAGTAAGCACACTTCTGCATACCAAAATGTACTTTGTAATTTTTCACATGTCAGGCCAATGCACATCCCTAATGTGAACACTGTCTTGCATTTAATTCTTAAGGTCTACCCAGCTGGCAAAATCTCATCAATTTTTTTCTCCATTCTTCGTTTTCTGTTTTTGCAGTTTATATAATACTTTCCATGACAACATGTAGTCTCTTGAGATATATACAACACAAAAATAACTAATGCTTCTATAACTAAACTTCATGCATTAAGAGGTAGACATGCATCAACTTATTGTATAAAGTAACGTATCTGTTTGTTGAGCTGGAATTACAAATGTATTTTCCCACTTCCAGGAAACACATAAATTTTCACACAAAATCATTGCAATTCAGAAGAGTTTCTCACTGCTTTCACTGAAATATATTATATTTTGCAAAGTTTATCTAATTTACTAATACATGTAAATTACTCACCTTTAACATTTGTGTTTTCTACAGCAAACATGTTGATTGCCATTAGTTGTAGTAATCTCGTGCTTGTTATAGGGGTAGGGCTCTGGCTCAATAAGGCACTAAATTCCTTTAAAAGATTCCCAACGGCATGAGAAAAGGCTTCCATGCTAGAAAAGATTTACCAAGTAAAGGAAGTGTTAACTGTGTAAATGTCTTCAAAGACTTGAGTCAGCACATGCTCCAACATGCAGGAATATTACTACACTGCATATGAAGCTCAAGACACTTTACCTCATGTACAGTATTGAGTTTTAGTCTCTTGTTACATTTCAGCAAGACTGACTTGACTATGTTAGTTGCACAATTGGTATCTATCAGTTTCATAATGCAGTTTTGATTTTTATCTATGGTGACTTACTCTTCTTAGATAAGATGTCTCATAAATTTGCAGCAAGGCTTATTATAGAATAATGAGAAGAACTGAATTGACATTTGAAACCAACTAAAGAACAAAAAGAATGTTTGAAAATAAATTACTTACCCAATTTTGGTGAAAAGTTTTCCATGAACATTTAGAAAGCTCAAGACAAATCTTTTGTTGAGCTGAAAGGATAAAAGAGACAAATGTGATAAGACAATATCCAATAAAGTGTTGTGTGTGCTAGTACATACTAGCTGAAATAATTCATTGCAGCTGTCAACTCTCTCAGACAACTTTTCCTGAAAAATTTTAAATTAATACACAAGGACAAGTGAATTCAAAAATGGAGGAAAGTAATAGTGTTTTCACTTCAAATCTGCAAAGAAGGCTAGAAAACTCTTTCAAAGAAATCATACCAAAGAATACAAGCTTCAATGTTTTACATCACATGGAACTAGATTAAAGCTATGCCTTCATTAACAAGGTATAAGGGACTGAAAGTGGCTGTCATGTTAGATTAATTTTTATAAAGCAAAAGCACTGAGGTGTATGAAACATAACATAACAGAAATGTCAAAGAAAAAATCGAACTTGTGGTAAAGATGGGGTTAACTTTACAATTGTATTAAATGGAATTCTAAGTGCAGGGCTTGACATAAACACCAAACTGGGCAAATCAAAACTGGGTAATACAGCACTGACAACAACTTAAACCATTTCTTATATGTACAAAATATCCTTGATGGTTTTTTTTGAGAAGGACCATAGCAAAAGTCAAATGCAGGAAGCCTTCTTATCATTGGTGCTGCCAGTTTTTATCAAACCCTGCAAGTGGCTGTCATATCTCCCAAAACAGGTGTAAAATTATCATGAGTATGAAGATCAAGGGTTAAGGACAAACAAAGCTGTACCTCAGCTGGCGGCATCCTCTGCAGTTCTCTCTCAGTGCTTTCTTCGTCACTATCATCATCATCATCATCATCCTCATCAAGTTCGTGTGGTTTAATGCCAGACTGGGATCCATCATAGTGTATCCACACCTCTTTTCTATAGCTATCCTCTTCCTGATTACCCCTATGATGATGACGGTGCTGCTTCTGTCTCCGACGTGATTCCTTCTCCTTCTTTAACCGGAGCATTTCTTGTTCCTTGTGTTCAATCTGCTCAGGTTATTTCAAGGTAAAAAGACAATATATTTAGTTTGCTCCAAATATTGCTTTTCAAATGTTTAGTGGCTAAAACTACTCTTCTCTACTACTAAACTTTTTAGATTGCATGATATTTCATACTTAATGGCTTTAAATACAAACCTTCATTCCTTACAAAATGAGAATAAGATGCTCTCTGAAAGTGCTAACAAACCTACTTGAAAGTTTTACATCTTTACACAATGGGAACACAAAACACCAAAGAGAAGGGAAAAACAATAAATAATGAAGTTCTCAACCAACCTTCTTCCTAACTTCTTCAAAGAGAGTCATTAGACTTTCCCTGGCAGTGATGAATGGATTGCTAGCTGCTAGGCTCCTCATGTAGAAGTAGACTGCATCAAGTTTCCTTCTCTAAAAGAAGACAGGCAGATAAGATGAAATTGTCTCAAGCATGACATGAGGTACATTAGAGGATGATATTTCATTTTACTGCAGAGTACAGCTGGAGGGTTGTAGGTGAGGATTTGAGAAGTTACAATGCTTTTCAGTTGTTCTAAGTAAGGGTTAAGTACTCTACAGCATATATATATCACATGTATGCACCGGCAAGTATGATGCAATACTCTACAGCATCTATATATCATATGTATGCACCAGCAAGTATGATGCAATACTCTACAGCATCTATATATATCATATGTATGCACCAGCAAGTATGATGCATGAAGTACAAAAAAGAAGTGAATTTCGTGAAACAATATCTGACTTGAAACTTAGCAGTATGCAGGTTATCTCCCTCTAGACCTACAAAATAACAGTGCCTTGGTTATGGAGGTGGGGGGGGGGGGGGAAGGAAAGCCCACCACTCTATGGAGTTGATCTGTGACACGTCACTTCCCCATGACAATGATTTGGAATGAAAACAATCTGTTGTGCTTATTGTGCACATAGTGCAGCCTAGTCACTGTTTTTGTTCCAACAGTGTAGTGCGTAATATGCTCCCATGATTGGTAAAGAAACAAACTGCCTGAGCAATCGCATATAAACCATACAGCAGTCAGTTACTGTTTTCACTCAAATTTTGCTAGGGTAATGGAGAGCCCCGGATGACCAACTGACTTCATATCTGAAAAAAATGTATGAAATGGTGGACCTGTCTGTGCCCCCCATAAAAAATTATGGCTATGCCACTGAAAAAAAGGTTACTTTATACTTACTGTATAGAGAGCCAGGATTGCCAACTGGTTGTATGGCTTACCATTCCTTGGAGCAAGTTTCTGGGCTTTGCTGTACCAGCTGGAAAGGGAATTTATTCAAATTGAAAATCAACTTTCCTGATTAATGTTAAGAAAAAATTCTTCCCGAACTGATTGCAAATTCAAGATGCAAAATTTATTCCACAGCTGTTATTTACTATTCAAAAATATTTTACCAATGTCTTTAAATATAATATCTAAATGAAACGGACATAACAAATAATACTTCACAAAGACAAAAAGCCATGGTCCAAATAACCATTAATTTAATTTTTGGCTCACTGAAATTGTCCCTTGTCAGCCTGTTAGAAAGACAGGGATCATTAGACTTACCTTCTGGCTCTTCCATAGTTGCCTTTACCACAGGCTTGTTCCTTGTATCTAGCAATGTCACCTAGAGCTATCATGCACCTCTGAGCACTCAAAATGGCCAGTTTGATCTGACACAAAAGAGGGAAATTGAATAAGAATTATTCAGTCTAAAGAGTAGTAACTTATTCAAAAGTATGAATAATTCTTTTCACAAAAGATTGTTTGACTTTCAAGATGTTTCACAGACCACGAGATTCCAAAACTACATATTTGTCACACAACAAGAGCTGCTAAAGGCTAAAGTCTTCTTCTCTGAAGTTAAACCTACTGGCTGCAAGTCTACCAGAATAAATTTTATCAGATGTGTTCAAGTGTGAAAGTTTAATGGTAGGGTGAAAATAGTTGAGGACTAGTTAAACTTACAAATGCTTAATATTCAGATGATAGGGATTATAGTCTGTAATTATGTTTCGCTACTTAAACCTGGGAACATAGAAATCCCTAGTAAATATACATTCATGTCTACATTCACCATTTGGAACTTAAGATGTAACTTCAAACTCACATAGAAATAAATGAAAGGTATAAGAGTTGTCAGGAACAGAATGGGAAATTACCTGCTTCCTTGTACAAGGTACAAACTGTCAATGAAAGAAAGTTACACACTAGAAAAAAAAAAAAAAAATTGTACACTTACTGTCCTTCTAGGCTCTTCATGCAGAGGATCTAAGCCTGTCTTAGTGTCCAACTTAAAGCAATATGTTGACTGTAACTTCTCAAGCAATTCTTCATAAAATGTTGAGCCCTGTTGGAATACAAGGAATGACATATCTCTTACAGAGAGTAAACAGAGATGTTCATGGCTGATACTGAGAAAATGGGGACAGGAGGGGAGGTGGAAAGGGATGGAAAGGGGGGTTGTCCTACCAATCCTATAGTCTTACTATGTACATTGCTCAACTCCCACCTCAATAGTTTCTTCAATTGCTGAGATATAAAATGTTGAAGTTTATTCACCTAAATTTGACATAGTCAATTGTGGGATAGTATGTGATATTCCTTTTGCACGACTAACATTTTGTACAACTAACATTGAATGCTTTGGGTTTCCTTTGAAATCAAAATGTGTACATGACCTTAAAAAACAGTACTCTCCCACAAAACATGTTATGACAAGAAGGCTTTTATTGTCAATTCACTCTATGATAATGAGAAAGTGATCACATTTTGATTCAAGGTGCAGTGGCCTTAGGAAAAAAAAAAAGATAGTAATTTGCATAATACAAGAGTGACATCACAAATACTTGCCCAATTTACCATTTGAGCAAATAAACCAACATTTTGGATCTCAGCACAAGAATGTCCTGTGCAGCAGAGAGTTGGACCAATGTGCTTATTTTTTCAATATTTGTAACATACATTGTTGTAATTTTAGACATAAGATACACTCTAAGCTGAACTGGTCATCCACTTAAAGGGAAAATGCAATCACCCCAATCAGAGTTAGTATGCCCCATCACTCTAGTTCATGAATGGCCTATTTTGATCATGTGACAGTATATTTGTTTGTGAATTTTGAAATTCAAGGAGGATTTCTCCTTGCTTTACCTATTGTTTGTAATAGTTATGTTCAAAATGTAGTCAAAGGTGCTTGTAATGCAACAAGAGGAGATTTGCAAGAGTTTGCTGATTTTTCAAAGCAAATTTTGGGGCGACTGCCCATTGCCATTAAAAATAATATCCTTACACTTTGAAGGAGATCAATCATGGAATCTCTATAGAAACTATCTCCTGAAGATTCTTCTTTCTTCATCAGCTCACACAGCTGATAATATGCATTCTTCCATAACAGCTGCTCAATGTTATATTGGTTGGAGATCTGTAGGTCCAGCAGTACAATACCTTCATACAACTTCTCAAGCTCTTTCCTGAAAGAGATATACAATATTGCAGCATTTGACAGTCATACCAAAAACTTGAGTCACATTTTGCACCAGATTATCCAATAGAGGGATTTCATGTGATGTCACGCAATTGAGATTCCCAGGCACTGAAGGTCACAATACATATGCAGTGAGCATATTTATAGCATGCGCGCATGGCATAACCATAGATACTACTGTGATACAATGGATGCTTGCCCTTCAAAACCAAAGAGACACCCAATCATGTGATGTCCGTGAAACCCCTCTATAGGCAAAGTAGGCACTGCTTAACCCTAAGAACCAAGCCTTTTTGGCAAGAATGAAAATACTATTGCACTTATATACCATTGCCATTAACGGTTACCCCCTATGATGAAATCAATGCCTAGGAGACCCTTAGGTAGTGAACCAAGCACTGGTCATGTTAGTACCACACCGGTGCATTGGGTATGTACAACCAGCTACTAATATACAAATAATGAATGTTTAAGAGTGCAATAGTATGAATAATTTCATGAGTTGAAAGATAAATCTATTCAACGAGGCGAGGCCAAGTTGAATAGAAGATTCAATCTTTCAACCAACGAAATTATTCATACTACTGCATGAATGGAAAACATTATTTGTTCTGTGTAACACCTAACTTCCTAAGTCATAGATTTTGGTCAAAATTTGATTGTACGCACCCCCATGGCTGACGCCACCCCCGTGGGTTAGTATATACTAACCAACGACTGTGGGTTAGTAGCAAATAACCCATGGCATGTGACGACCAATCCTCCAATCAGATGAAGAGAAATAAATATGGTGTTATATAACATTTAATATAATTTCGAGGTTCTGAATTTGATCCTACTGGATAACAGGATAGTGAATCTTCTGTCCATGAATAATTTATTGTCATCCCATCAGATGAGACCTTGCAAAAGATACATTCTTGCAAAGGGCTCTTAACAAAGATGTATACATTCAGTACATGTTTGATGTACCTTTAAATACTCACCTTATAGTCAGAATTTTAGCCAAGTTTTCTTTAGAATGGATGCCATGTGATACAGCATTACTGAACTCTGTCTCCTTATTGGCTGCTTCGATAACCACTTGCATTGCTGCCTGTTCTTTGGCTCTCTTTCCATGCATCAATGCCACCTGCTGTGGATCAAAGTTCATATTCTGGGGGGGTGGCCCATTGTAATACCCAAAGGGCACTCCTGGTGGGGGTGGCTGAGCATTCCCTGCAGAGTAGTTGTAAGAGTAATCAACTTGTTCTGCCCAGGACTGATTGGCAGGTGGTTGACCCCCTGGGTACTGGTAAGAGGGGTATGCCTTAGGATCATATGCAGCATAACTGGAACCATAGTCGTAGCTGGGCTGGTCAGTGACATTTTTCTGAGCACTACTGGTAACATCAGCCTCTGAATCTAGGAAGGTAAGCTGAGCAGGACTCTGTTTCTGTTCCAAAGCTGGTCTCTGGTTTGGTTTGCTAGGATCCCACAGTCTACTGTCCTTGGTCTTGTCCTTTGGCTTAGGGCTATGAGATGGGCTGTGAGACCTGGCAGGGGAACCTCTGCTAGCTTTGGGACTGTGGCTTCCTGGGATGGACTTTGGACTGCTGCCACTCCCAAGATGAAGTAAGCCTCCACCTTTCCATTGCCTGTCCTCGTGTTCATTTTTATCAGAGTCGGAATAATAATCCTCCGAGCTCCTTGAATTTCCTGATTCTCTCCTGAACCTGTCAACCCTTGTATCCCGTTTGCGTTGATGCAAACTCCATTCCTCAGAACTCTCTGAATCTTGCCTTAGTCTAGCTCTAACTGGACCTCTTCCTCTAACAGATGTATCTTTATTTCTGCCAACATCATGTCGCCTCCTACCATTTTCTTTGTGTAGAACCCTCTCTCCTTTCTCCTTTGTGTGCTTATTCTCTCGATCACCTCTTGCGCTTTGACCTCTGTAGCTGGCACTTCTAATATTCCTTGGATCCACTGCTTCTTCATCCCAGAAGAATTCCTCTTCGTCTTCCTCCTCTAAATGATCTGGAATAAAGCTACTGCTCCTGGGACGTCTCAATTCCTCTTTTTCATGTTCCCCAGCCTGTTTACCTTTCCCTGCTTTTCTTCTTGATGAAGAAATGACCATTGTTTGAAGCTGATAATCAACTCTGTCCATTTCAGGATCCCAATTATCAGATTCTGAAGCAAATTTACCAAAGTTTTCAAACTTATCATCTCCAGTAGAACTTCCACTGTCATACTTCTCCCTAGCCTTAATGACTGTATGTAACTTTCCCCTAGGGCTTTTAGATTGTTCAATGCTTTTCCCTGTCTGTCCTGATTGGTTTATTTTCAAGTCATTTTCATTTTGCTGATTCAATGATGGAGATTTCTCATCTTCCAAGCTATCGTTTAGCGATGTTGAACTGAACTTACAAGTTATTTTCATATTTCCCCCTAAATCTACCTTTCGAGTGTATATTGTCTCTCCTTCATCAGTATTATCTGGTTCTGGAGTGGGAGACACTCCTCTCATGTCTTCCACAGGACCACGATGAATTTCATTGTCAGTATCTTTAGAATCTCCACCAACATTTCTGCTCCTTGAGAAGACCCTACTTTGTTGTACATCACCACCGTGATGGCTTTTACCTTCGACATTTCTTGCTCTACTATAGGAATGAGCTTTCTCATGGTCTGGTGTATTAGTGCCATAACCTTTAACATCCTTCGGATGTGGCGCCATTGCTGCTGCATCTAGCATTAGCTCCTCCTCAGAATCATCTGCTGCTGAGTTCTTGTCTTTTGTTGAAGTCACAGATGCTACTTTCTTTGGTCCAGAATTGGCAGTAGGTGAAATTCCCAGTCTACGGGGACCAAATTTCCTACCTGGTGGAGTTGTATTTCGACCAGACTCTTCCCTCAAATCAGCAAAATCATCTTGAGGCTGATTTACACGAGTTTTCAATTGATTTGTCCTGGCATGGACTTGTTGTTTATCTGGTTGAGTTTGCTTGGCATCCTCTGGTGAGCTACTTTTGCCATGCCTCATCTGACCCGGTCTATATATAACCTGATCTGGTCGTCTGTTCTTCCTCTCTGGACGTGGTTTTGTAGCTGCTATTTCAGATGTGTGATTCTTTTCCATGGAATTATCTGAAGGTGCAAAGAGAAAACAGTGAATAATGTGGACAATATGTAGTGAATGTGATTGAGTTAATAATACAGCAAACATAAGGATGTGATTATAAGTACACCGTGGGTGGAAAAGTTGGCAAGCTTCCACTTTCCTGGGAAACTTTCATACTGTATTTTGGGGGAAAGTTTGGACCACTGGAGTGAAATCTGGGTTTTTTGGACATTAACATTTTACTTCCTTTGCATGGAACTCATACTTTCCCTGGCCATGTCTGTACAGTACACTATTAATCATCTAATTTAAATAATTTTAGGCCTAATCACATGCAAAAGTTATGGTTTGCTGAGTAAAAATCTTTTATGCTACTTTGCCCTTTTTGATATCTTCCATACACAGAACCTCAGACAGTTGTCGTTTGATGGCTGATTTAAAGTGCTTGATATTCATAGAAATACTATACCAACTGGGAGCAAGTCAAAGTATCTGTTGCAACAAATTTAATGACATAGAAGTACCACTTTTTACACTGAAAGTCAGTTATTCTCAAACTATGGGTTGAGACCCAAAGTAAGGTTGCTTGGACATTGTTGTTTGCAAAAGGTTTCCCCTCTCATATCACAAAAAACTGAAAATTTTACATTTGTTGATAAAATAACAACATCACCCTGCTTTATCTTCAAAGGGACAACCTTTATATGTACTTTCAAACTCAATCTACTTTACATGTGCCTTCATAACAACAATTCCTTTACAACTTACTCTGTCATACATTTCAGACTCATTCTCTTACTTTGAGGCAGAGGAGCTTACTTAAAAAAAAAATTCAAAATTTGGGCACTTTGCCCCCAAAAAACTGTGTCCTTGCCAAAGATGAAATATTATACACCAGGGGTGGACATAAGCATTCATAAACTGGGAGCTAACCAGTACTTAACTCATTGAATATAGGGGCCAAATAAAAAAAATAACGGACCATAAACTAACACAGAGACAATCAGTACATTTGCAGTAATGTTAGATGGTACGATGGGCCAAGGAAAAGAAACATGAAAGAAGAGCTTGTCTGCACGGTCCCTTGCCACCATAAAATCCAAACATCACACAGTTCACAATATATATATATATATATACTGCAATTCCCAGTCTGGGGTTAAAACCCAACATGAAGGGCTTTCATTGGTACTTTTATTCTGAAGGAGGTAGAGGTGGGTGGCACATGATCAAATTTTTTGTCAGATGGTGTTCATAAATTTTTTCTCATCTCTCATGGCAATGGAGATGATTTTGAGTTGTATTATTCATGGGGCTCCATCAGCTATGGATGGACTTGGAGTCATGAAATTGTATCACTTCTCATAACAGTTTGTATACTGGAAGAGTTTAAAAATATTGAAGTTGTTTTAACAAGCAAATATAGGCCACCCTATCAACAAATAGACTAATCACGCTTACTAACATGTTACAGAACAACTTTGTCAACATTTGTAAGCAATTTGGAACAAAAATTATTAGGAAATGTTGGGTCCTGTAGCTGTAGAATAAGCAGACTACTTCTGCAGATACACATGTATGTGTTAGTTAGGTTCTTATTGGGCCAACCCATGTCCAAATATACATTAGGCAATGGTAAAAGTGCCAAGCAACTCTGAAGAGAAACACCCTGCGGAGAAACCCTTTTGACAAAAATTTGCCAAAATATAGGGGATTGAGCTTGAGACTATCTTGCACATGTCTTGTCAATGTTTTTGTCAGTTTTGACCAATTAAACTTTCTCTGAAGGAATGCAAGTGGTTTCATGTCATGCTATTCAGGAGATGTATACAGCACCATCTAGCGAAAGAATACATTGTCAGAGATCGCTTTGTGGTATACGGACTGTTCAATTGTAGTAATAGGGAAAGAAAGTAGGAGCAATGCAGATTCATGTCATTTTAAACTGATGCAAATCCCTGTTTACAAAGATCACATAGAGTTATGGATAGTTCAAGGAACTGAAGTTGATGAGGAAGTCATTTTGTACTATATTGTACACACCTTACAGCTAGCTAAGCTACAAACATATATTTACGGTTACAAAAGTCCGTAAAACTACTTATGATTTATAGTGTGTGCCTGTATGGCCAGTTGTAATGATGGTGTGGCCTATGAACGAATGATGTGGACTGCTTTAGATTACTGTTAGCTATGCAAACTGTCTGGTGTATGGAACAGCGAAAACTTCACCAACTGGGCCCTACCAATGGAAGATTTAACAGCCCAATCAATTTTCTAGGGGCATCAGGCCCATAAGGTCCCATTATTTAACTCCTGTTTGCCCACATCATACATCACATAATATGCATTGAGGAATGGTGACATAAAGGGGCACTGCTTAGCTTCTATGTGATAGAACCTTCGGTGAGTGTATACATTGACCTCTGTTTCTCTTGAACATTGTGAAAAGCTCCCTGGCTTTCAAACACCCATGGACAGTATTTGAATAACACCTCTTCCCTGAAAAGATACCTTTAGTTATCAGCTAATGTGTGATTTTTAAATACCCTAGTCATTAGACTTCTTTAGACATCTATTTAAAAGATAGGTCTCAGAGCAAAAAACTTTGAGTTAGAGTCAGATGAGGTTTTACGGCTCAGTTTCTAACCAATTGTTTTAAGTTTGGCCGTTTTCCAGTTGTGGCTCAGTGGCAAAACTTTGACAAAAACTGTTATGTTGTACTGTACTGTATGTCTTCTCTGTAGGTAAAGTAACCAAAGGCCAAGCTCAAGATTCAAGTCATCCTTCACATATGCTACTCTCCGTAGCATACCCAATACAAGTAATGAAACAATATTAAGTTAAAGAAAAAACCAAAAGAAACCATACAAACTTCCCCTTCCCATTCTATTGATCCCCCTGCCCCTCACCAAAAAAAAAAAAAAAAAAGGGAGAGATGAAGACAGTCTATCCTTTAATGATTATAAGTCTATTTTCTGACTTTTCTATAAGTCAAACAATCTCATGTTGTTTAAAACGCCTAACTGAAAAGTTAAAGATTATTCGCCTTATAATTTTTCAACAAGTAATCTTGAACTAAGGTACCTATAGATCTGTATGCAGTAATAGTGAGTGGCATTTAAACTCAAATTGTTCCTTCCTCCTGTTCTTCCTTACATTGAATAACTTCTTCTTGCTATTGCACTGACAAAAGACTGCTTTAAGTCAATCAGGATTTAAATACTTAATTCCCCTTTTGTTGAACTGATGCTAAACAGTTCCCTCCCCTAATTGACAGATCTATCAACAAAGATGGGTGTGTTATGTGGTCTAGCAGAGTACCTTCTGTGTTAAACCACACCCTTCAAAACAACTAAGAAGGTGTGATATAAATGTTACAAAAATGAGTAAGTGAGCAGTCTTATTTTCAATGGCAAGTTTGAAAAAGCAATTTTGTTCAATACTTATTACAGTTCATTGTTAAGTCAAATTGAATGAGGTGAATGTGTTCTGGTAGATTCTTGTTGCCTGGTTGTTCACATTTGCAATGCTGTAATTTAAAAAAACAATAATACAAAAATTCCATTGTACTCAAGAGTACTATAATTTGTTTTAAAGATACTTTCTGATGTTACATTTTTATTCAAAATGTCTTTATGGTATGTCTACGAATAAAACTACAAACTGCTTTAAAATTTGTTCCAATTACTTACAAAGATTCTGAATTCCCGTGAATTACTTCTAAAGAACCAATGAGCATGACTGCAGCTAAACTGATTTCTACCAGACTCTACAGACCATTCTGTCTGTAGTTGCACAGCCAAATTGTACTAGATGCCCATTAAACTTTGTTAACCAGCACAAAATGTAGCTGCCATTCAAATGACGGAAAATAACTGAAGAGTCTGAATTTCATGCTATTTTGTCCTGAAATATCTGATTGGTTATTATAAACATTTTCACATGGATTAAACCAAAAAAATTCAAAAACCCCACTGCAAAGGGGCTGAAATGGATGTTGTGAAATAAAAAGGTAGGGCATGGTTAATTATCTTAAAGTTTCACTTACTAAAGGCAAAGTTATCCAATATTCCTGTAAAATTTGGGAAGTTATGGTAGTAAATTAAGACTTTTAGGTCTAAATTTTGCTGGAAGAAAATAGTTCCAGTATAGTAGCCAAATAGTCTTGTGAGCACTAAGGTGCACATTTGTAGCATTCACCGGGGTCAACAATCCTGGAAAGAAAGTAAATAAATTTTAGTCTGCAGAATGAAACTGCACTTTTTGGTTAAATTAGCCAGATTCAGTACTGTATAAACAAAAGCACCCTACAATGTATTCCCAAAAATCCTGCAGAAATTAGAATTTAAAAAAGGAATGGGTTCACCCACATGCACGGGCATAGCGAAGGTGTAATCTTTGGGGGGCGGTGTAGAGATTATGTTTTGCCGACAGATGTGGTAATGCTTAAAACGAGTGCGAAGCACGAGCTTTAGCGGGTGGGGTCCAAGGGGCCGCCTTAGGGCCCTGGTGGCGTTCAGAGGCAAAGCTCCGGTGGGGGCCCAGGGGGAAAAGCCCCCGGAAGCTCTGAGGTTTTAGCATATTTCTGGGTAAAACATTAAGTCCTGTGATAGGTATATTTTGGTTCATAATACATTACCCAGTGCAAAGATTCCTAATAATTTTAATCTGAAATTGACATTCAGCATTTTAACACTAGACTCGTCAGGCATCCAGGATTCTCTCAAGGAGAGCCATGCAGTATGTTGTGTGATCCCCAGCCTGAGGGAGGGGGCCCTTTGAAAAATTGGGTGTCTTTATAGGCAAACTGGTGCCACATATGCTACCTTTTGAAGTCAAATTTGTATTACGAAATTTACGTATTTTAGGAACTAAAAAAAAATGGCATCCGTGAGGAGCAGCATGGCCCAATACCCCCAACCCCCTACTTACGCCACTGGTAGTAATAATCATAGGCATACGTGACTCTTCCAATTTGGGGGGGCAGGTAATTTTTGGCCTGTATCTCAAAAAAATACCCAAAATTCACTGCTGTTCAGGTGTATAAAATAGACCGCTAAAACACTATATGCGCGAAATTTTTGCATGTTTCGGGCATTCGATCAAAAATTCGGGAACTCAGTAGAAAATTCGGGCAATCTTTTCACTGGAACTTCATCTCTGCCAGAATTTCAATTTCAGTAAGGTATCAAATGTTGATCACGTCCTGTCCACTGTTACAAAGGCATACTGGACTGGATTTGAGACCAAAAATTTTTGAAAAATTAGGTGTCCTCACATGCAATCTGGTGCCACATATGCTACATTTTGAAGTAAAATTTGTGTTAAAATATTTACGTATTTTTAGGACCTGAAGAAAAAAATTGGCATCAGTGAGGGGGCATTGTCCAGTTGACCCCCCTGCATACGCCACTGATGTTTTCTTTATCGGTTACATTTTGGTGTTCAAAAGTTGAAAGCCTGAGTTTGCAGTGAAACGAAGATGCATGTCATGCATCATTTTTTCCCATGATGTTTGTGGGTAAACCGGATCCTCAGGAATTTGCAAAATGTGTTTGAAGTCAAGATTAGGGTTTAGAAAATAGGTTAAGGTCACCCTCCCACAGGTAATTGGGTGCTGCTGATCCCATGGTGATGATAACAGTGAGCAATAATGTCCAGAAGGTGGTTTTACAAGACTGTCATATGACTTGAAATAGCGTGCCTATACGGAAGTCCTTAATTCCCTTTTTTCCCCACGTTGCCGACTTGGTCACTCGTCCAGTTACACCGATGGCTGTTGATACAACCGTCACATGCATGACCAATTTGACAACGGGCCTTCAACTTGAAAATCGAAACAGCCGATAACAGCCTAGCCGAGCGCTCCCATTCTCTTTCTCTTTTTTCTTTTCAAACTCCATCTTTCCTTTCACTCCCCTCCTCCCCTTTCCTTCTTCCCTCTTCTTTTCCTCCTCTCCTCTTTTCCTCTTCTTTTCCTTCCCCTCTCCCCTTTTTGCTGACAGACCGAAAATTTGCTGACGGCGACCAAATATTGGGAGGGGGGTGTGACACCTCCCCCCGCTTGCTATGACCCTGCCCACATACCTATGTGAGCATGCTTTGCCATTGATCACAGTAGCCTGATTTTTGGCTTCAAATCCCATCTTCTGAAAAAGTTAGCTAGGGAAATAATATTGTCTGTATGTGTAACATGGAAGGAGAGTTGATGAACAAAGTCTGGTGAAAAAGCATTGTTATTTGAGAGCATGAGAGGTCACTTGCACAGTATTGCACTATAAACTGTCCTGGAGGAATACAATGGATACACACAGCACTGTTCAAGGGCAAGGCTAGCCTGTGCCTACATAAGCAACAATATTAAGCAACAATCAAGTTTTTGTTTAGCTTTTGTTTATTTGTACTCAAATGTTTGGACAATACAAAAACATGAAGAACAATTTGAGAAACATAATAGGCAGACAAGAACACAAACTTGACTAACAGGAGCTTAACTCATTAGGTTGACATAATGTCTCCATTTGCATTTCCAATGGTGCCCAAGAAACATGGAAATTGCACTGACAATCAAACTTAAATTTCAATACAAAACAAAAGATTCTGTGCAAAACAAATTAAAAAACAAATTGAAGAATAAAAAAGAAAAAGATAAAAGTGGTTAAATAAAAAAGAAGAAGAAGAAAAAAAACAGGACTGAAATGTAGGGAAGAAAAATAACCAATGAGTGATTGATTATGCTGTGCAGGCCTGAAGTCCCTTTTATGAAAAGGACAAGTTTCTTTTAGAGCAGGTTCAGAGGAGGGCCACTCGGCTTACTCGTGAGGTGCGCAATCTCCCTTATCATGATAGGCTTAAATGTCTGGGACTTACTACTCTTGAGTTAAGAAGGATTAGGG
>WURT03000020.1:950082-963935 GCA_009936505.3 Holothuria glaberrima
TATACCAACCAACTCAGACAGCTGATTGGTGTACCGGAGGGATGCGCGCGTAGTCTTCAGTACGCGCACGTTCGAAATCTCTGTCGTGTATGCAGTGTGCAAAGAAATCCCAAGCTCAGGATTTCTCTGACAGTGTGCTTCATTATTTTGCCTCCAAAATGACGTCGCGTTTTGTCGGTGCATGAAGTCTACACAAACAGAACACGTACACTTTTGTGTGTATTAATCTGGAGCATGTGAACGTTTAGGAAACGAACGTACTCGTTGCTTACCCGTAATAGGCCCGTAGCAACCTACACGCATACATAGCTGTTTTATCTGTAGATACCATGGTAACTGACCAGTACGTAATTAGGTCTATCATGAATTTCAAACCAGCTATTTTGCTTCACTGTGTAAGATATAGAATGGGGCCGGTGAGAAAGATACTTCTCCTTGTAAATGGAATATGTCGAATAGTAAGTAATTACTTAATTGATTTAACAACGTTTGGAAGAACAAGTTGTAGTACTGGTATAAAACATTGATCAGTGTCTGATTGTTTTTTCTTTTTTTAATGAATGAGCAGTTATCAGCACTTTCACCCCAATAATTTTGTTCCGTGTACGTGGGGAGTCAAAGCCCCATTGTATGTTTGTAATATCTTTGGTTCATAAGCTGTTCAAAGCCGATTCTCCAACCAGCCTACATCGTTTCCGTGCTGCATATTTAATTATTCATCGTTGTTAATTTTAATTGGCCAGACTCCTGGTAATATGGAACGTTATGTACGGTGTTGCCCTCTTGGTGGACGCGCATTACTTCTGCTCCTATATGGACTGCACTTATAATATACCAACGTCCGCTAACTTTGACAAGAATTCATCGAACTGTGTAAATTCTGTACGCTATTAACTACTCATACACACGATCACAACAAACACAAATCATAGATATTCAACGAAAAATCCACTAAAGGAAGTCTAATCACAATGCTGTTCAAAAAAGAAAATCAATGGGATTTTAATGTGTGATTTCCCCCGCTTAAACCCACAAAGATAAGTCCCTTTGACTTACTGTGTCGAAGTGAGTACATGCAGTTGAAGCTTCGTCGTGTGACATGAACATTTATAGGCCAATGTCGAAACCAATCAACAGTCGAGAGGTGACATCAAATTTGGATCATGCATAGCGAAATCGAATAATCTTTGTCATTGTTCATAGGTGTTAAAGTATATACGTCAAAACTGAGGAGTACATATTCGACACCTGCTATGAAGTTAATGATCGGTGCCACTTTGCTTGCCTTCACACCAAGTGCCATTTATTCACTCATTGTGACTCCCGGAGGGGAAATCCCCGGACATTTGTTAACCTTGCCCGCAGCTGCTATTAGGCCTATACTATGCCCTCAACCTCAACAGCATATAAAAGGGAATTTCCCTTTTGAGCTCTTACGCATTGCTCGTTTGTAAAATGTCAACATCGTTGTGTATTTGTGGTACTATACATACAAATAAGCGCTATTACGGAACCAATGACGTTATCGAAGCTGTGCATTTACAGGAAAAAAGAACTCGTGCAGTTATCGATAAATTTTCTTTTAATTTGTTGTATGGTGGGCAACTATGTGTTTTTCGGTAAGTTTTTCGCGGATACGCCCAATGTGGGGAGGGGGCAAGCTCCCCAACAAAAGAAGGGTAGCAACCCGAAGCTTGTTAGTAGTGACAGGATGCCGGAAAGACAGCAAAGCCAAAATTTTAAATTTAATTTAAAATATGTTTGGTGTTTTAATTGACAGAAATGTGACAATTTGTGGATAATACCCTGATTTAAAGTGGGTATGACACGCCCAAAGTAAGTTTCTCAGTAATTAATCTTTGGATACAGCTTGAAATAAAACGAATATTTTCCGTACTCAACTACGTCCATTTGAACCGGAATAAGACAATGTGAATTCCCAAATACAGGCCAGGCTCAGCCCATCAGAAATCCGAAAGCGAAAAAACGTATGTGAGTGCGTCTCAAGACGTGACGTCATTGGAGGCACGGTCACTGAACTATATGCTAGGAAGGAGCATCCCACAATGTTGTTGTGAAGCCATCATGGAGGGTCACGTGATGTAGGTCAGGTTACTCAAGTCGATTCTACCGGCGTAGTAACGCGTATCTAGAAGTGAAAACGCAATGTTGTACATGCTAACGCGCCTTAGCGCGCGGACCTTAGCGCATCTTCGGCCTCTTGGAGGCTAATTTGCGTGCTCACCCAGTCACTCGTTAGCATGCACGCCATTGCGCCGAGGTAAAGTTGCCTCAGCAACCTCATGAAAAGGCCTACATCACAATAGCTGTTTACCATACAGATTACCAAACGCGTACCGTGTACGGAGGCTTTGACACACATCGTTGGCCAAAATGTTCGCGTGTATGCGCCTTTTTGTGTTTGTGTCAAAAGGACGCGTTCGAAGCGTTGTACAGAACATCTGTGCACCTGCACTGGACAGTCAGTAATAAGCGCGAATATACTCTGTGTACTGCGCAGTGACCGTGCTATTGAGAATGTTATGCAGCCATTGCGTCTAGACGCACCATTCGAAATGCGGTTACACACGCCGTCCTTCGAATAGGCAGGATACATATCACGCCTAACATCAAGAAAATTGTAAAAAAAAAAAAGAAAAAAAAAAAACAATCTTTTGACCACACGATCATATTGTAAAGATTCCCTCCTTACTACAAACGCCAGAGACGTAATGAGTATAGTAACAATGGATTGCTATAGCGTGTACAACACTGGTTCTGCGATACAGTACTTTCACTTCTAGATACGCGTTTCTAGGGCAGTGAAGTCGACTTGAGTAAGCTGACCTACATCACTTGACCCCCCAAGTCGGCTTCACTTTCAGCGCGTATTCCGTATTGACATGTGTCCTCCAGTTATATAGCTCAGTTGGCACGGTTAGCAACACTACTGTAGGCCTACTAGGCAGCTCATCCATTTTTTACACACCGAATCATGTGCGTGCTAACGCGCGGTTAGTTTGTACATCATTCCAAACACCTGTGCTACGATACTAGAGCAGCGCGTGTGACCAGGGAGATGAACAGCCCAGTATAGGCGCGCTTGTTATGGACTGTCCATACATGTGCATAGTTGTTCTGTAGAGCGCGCGCAGACCGCGTTCTTTGTGCACAAAAACAGAACTGAGGCTCATGTAGTGAAGCTAAAACGCGCGTGCATATGCATACCCGCATATTGGCCAATGATATGCCTCGAAGTCCCAGCTCGGTCCACTCGAGATCTCAGTTGTGCTCTGTATGTTGCGCAGGTATATTGATGCAAGCCTGAGTTGCTAAGATAACATCATTTCAGCGTTGCATTAGTTCCACATCTAGATACGCGTCCTTATATAGCTCAGTGTTTGTGCCTCCAATTGCGTCATAACAGTCAGGTGACCTGTTGCGGCATTTTTCGAAATTGGATTTTATACGTTTTTCTTCAAATTTTATTTGTGCCGAACAGCAGAGGGTTTAACTGTGTATGAAATGATATTTATACAATACTGTACCCAATCTTGCAATACACAAAATTAATTTGGCCGTGTCATGCCCACTTTAAGAAAACGTGAAAAAACTGAGTTTCGTTTTAGTTATATCAGGCTTAACACGCTTTGCATAGGTGACATAAGCGTTCTTCGATTACTTGCATGAGGAGGGTGGTGGGGCCTGAGCACTTTTAAGCATGTACCGTATATGTCCGAATTTTGTTTGCCCGAAAATTGCCTAAGCCCCCTTTGATACGCCTGTGACATCTGTCTTCCAGAGCATGCTCAATAAAGTTGTCAAATTTTTCACCGTGATTCGCTTATAGTTATACCATACTGTGCGAAAAAGGTCAAGACGCTGAGCAATTGGGCATGAAATTTCTAACGTTTGCAGTAGATCAGACCCCAAATTAGCCTGAAAACTTCTTACCATCGACAGACCCTCTAATCTCATCTCAGACAGTAAAATTTCCCCAACTAAGTTTACTTTTAGCCCCTCCTCCAATTTCAAAAGAAAAACATCTGCCTAATAACACTTCCGAGACAGAGCGAAAGTATAGCCTACATTACAATTTGCTCGAGATCATATATAAATTGTCACAAACTGTGTGACTGAGCATAAAAGCACGGGAACACAACTGACTGTCATCGTTGACCAACCAGAGTGGAGATATATTGTTTGAATGGATGTCAATCAAAGTGTAGTCACCAACAGTAATTTAGAACTCTATAGGCTATTCCTTAATCTGTGTGTGCGGGGAGTTGCTCGTAACTCGATTGGGGAAAAAAGGCCGTGGCCGGCTCGACTTGAACCAATTGGTTGGAAACTGGGCCGTTAAACCTCATCTAACTAACTAACTAACTGGGGCCATATCCCAAGGCCAACTTGGAAAACCTGGAATTTGAAAGGTGCCTAGATCGCAAATGGTGCAATATTTGAGCGTATTTCTGCCCTCATCAGGAACCAAAATATCTTGGTGACAAATATAATACTACATAAAAATATTGTGTCGCGGACGTAATGCACGGAGTTAGTCTACTTTCTGAACTTCGAGATGGAAGTAGGGTAGTGGGGCTCGGAGGTTTAAATAAAGGCTTGATTAGGAAGTCATGTCGCTTAAACAGACAAATATGATATGCTGACAGCAAGGACCTGGTAAACTTATTCTGGTGAGGCTGATTATGTCAAAATTTACACCCGCGTAGAATTTGCTTGTCAGATTATTTGTGCGACATTTGTTGCCGTTAATGCGACATTGTCGCACAAATAGGGCTGGCCAAAAAACTGGTCATATGACCCGAAATAGCCCGCCTATACGGAAGCCTTAAATTCCCTTTCTTTCCCCGAGTTGCCGACGGACTCGGTCACTCCGGTCGTTGATACGGCCGTCACATGCATGGTGAATTTTCCGACGGGCCTTCAACTTGAATGGACCAATAAGATGGAGAACCAAAAATCGAAATAGCCGATAACAGACTGGCCGCGCGTTCCCATTCTCTCTTTCTCTTTTTTTTTATTTTTATTCGCCGTCTTTCCTTTCACTCCCTTACTTCCCCCTTTCCCTTCTCTTTTTCCCTCTTCTTTTCCTCCTCTCTTTTCCTTCCCGTTTCCCCTTTTTGCCGGAGATTCCTGTAGGAATAAAGATTACGCGCACGACGAGGCGCTGCTGAAAGTTCACCGGAACTAATTTATGAAAGTTACAATCTTTAATCTGCCGTTCCATCGTCGCGTAGGACTGCTTGCAACCTTTGGAAATTGGTCGCTTCTCAGCTTTGTTGTACTCTAAATCAAGAAAAACTTGACAACCCTCGGAAGTTTGCAGATTTGGTGGGACTTACTGAAAGTCATTTTGACAGAATTCATTATCTTCATTTATCCTCACATTCGGCATAAATTGGCCAAGCCCATAGAAGTTTGACCTTCGGTAACGTAACCAAGTTGGTATGGGCTTGTCCTACATACTATAACCCTACAGTTAGGCTTAGTTGTCGGGTCAAGTGCTGAATCAATGGCCAAGTGGTGTATAATAAATAGCACTAGGTACGAAAGCGTAGAAGGGACAGTGCATTGACGAGTTGCCGACTTGACGAAATGACAAAGATCTGCAAATTAAAGAGATGACGACATGGCAACGTGACAAAAGTCAGAAAATTGGCATTTTGACGAGATGTTGGATCTTGTCAATGCAACAATTTCTTGACGAGTTGCACAGTTGTTACTATCTCGTCAAAACGACAAAATTCAGAAAATTGACATTTTGACGAGATGTTGGCTAATTATAGGTGGAACTAGTGCATGTTCTAGGACAGGGGTCTCCAAGCATTTTGCTTAGTGGGCCCAACTTTCTACACCGGAATCTTGGTGGTCTTCATATTGACGGGTCGGTGATAGGAGTTTGATTTGACTTGATTATGCAGTGTGATGCAACTTGACAGATAAGCTGATAACGCATATGAGAATAGCACGTGAAGGTAGTAGGACACCTACGTACAGTGTACATTCACTATATTGACTATAACACTTGTGAAATGATGATGATGAGTATTATAGCACTACAATGTATCCAGGCACACTTATATACTGTTAGTGAGCGATAACCTACGCGAATACTCTGCAGCCAGATCAGGGTACGCCCAGGCAGCGTATAGTATTATTACCTCAAATTCAGTCTATTATAATGGCACACGCGGTTTCTGGGGAACGGAACAACTTACTGATTATAGTCGCGTGTGAGGTACCCACGAAACGAGTCAGATCACTCGCTCCTTGAATAGGATCACTCCCATTGCTTATTTTTATTGAGAAATTTGGCAATTATTTTTTCGCTCCCGAATCCTTTTCGCGACCCTCCGAAATATTTCCGCTACCCTCAAAAGGGTCGCGACCCCTAGTTTGCCCACCCCTGTTCTAGGGTATGGGCTTACCTTGTAACCCAACAAGCCTGAACGAACTTAGTACCTATTTAATTATTTCAAATGGAACTGACTGCGCACTAAACAGACTATCGAATCAAAATTTGATCATCTTGTTTTTATTTTTTTTTATAATAATCTAACCTGGACTATCGGTAGGAGGATTTAAAGGGAAATATTGCGTTAAAAGTGTGCCATCATGACATAAAAAGAAACACCTTGGATCATTATTAAACCATTCAGTCTCACCAATAAATTCTAGCAAGAGCTTTATGTCCTCAAAATATGCAAAACAAGAGTAACGGATGTTGCATCATTTGAATTTTGAAAGTTTGGGTGACAAAATTATTTTTGTCTGTTTGTGCAACAAATAACCCATTTTCTTTCTGTGAGAGTCTTATTTTTGGAAAGAAAGCTACTGCAATGCCGTTATTCTAATTTGGCTATCATTCTGCATCTATTAGTACAGGTTTAAAAAATATGAAATTTTTCTGTAAAATAAATAAAATATTTCCCTTCAATGGTGCACAGGATAGAATGAATGTAGGAGGGAGATGAAAGATTATGACCAAGCCCGTAGCCAAGGGGAGAGGAAGGGGGAGAACCACCTGAAATTATTTCGCCCCCTAGAAAGTTTCAAGTTGCCATTGACTTCACACATTTTTACACACTTGGCCCCCAAAACATTTCCACACCACCTGGAAGCTATTTCGACCCCTTCAGTACCTTGTGTGGCTACGGGCCTGATTATGGCAGGGGTCCACTAAAGTTTTCCTATAAGAAGCAGTAACGAGACAAGCGAACCGAAAAAACACTTTTAAAGGTAGCTGGCCTGCCGAAAATTTGTTTTTCTTCAGTTCATTAAAATATGAATTGTTTTCTCAACTTCTCCTCTCCTTCCCTATCCATGTTTGCTTAAATTTTTAATTTCTATGTTCATTTTTTTTCTGCGAGAGGAGATGGGTTCCTTCCCCCTGGATCGGCACCTGGAAGGATGGAAAAAAGGAATGCAGGGTGGCATTTGATATCTGAAAGTTGGGGGCAAACCAGGCGGCTTAAGGTCCCTCTGGAGCGGGAAGCACTCCCCTACCGGTTTGGGGCCGAGGGTCCCGTCCTACGACTGATGATGGGGTCCAAAGGAAGAGCTTGGAAGAGGCACCAGGGGGTGAAGCTCCCTGAAGCTCTTGGGTATTTACGAAATTAAAGGCATTAAAATGATGCATTTTAGCTTCAACTTCAAATGACATAAGATAGGCATTTAACAGACCACCTTCCTACTTCGTATATGACCAACAGTCGGCCGGGAGCTTTGATGCAGAGTTTCTGAGGAAGGAGGGGTAGAAACATTTGTAGGTTTGACCAGTTTATGTTTTTGGTATAATTGAAGGATTAAAAATCAGAATTATAAGAGGGGGTCACTCCCCCCCCCCTCAATTTTTTGCAGACCTCAAAAGTAATAGCAATAGTAAAAACGAATCAGAGATATTCAAAGAAAATTTTAAGTATTACTGTCAATTTTGCAATGTAAAATGATGGGAAACATTTACATTTATTTAATATCAAATACTATATGAACATGCCACAAAGATCTTTTCGGCGTGCAAAGAAAGGTCACTAGTACTGTGGCGAAGCTCAAAGTTGGGGAGGCAAGGGTCAATTGTTGTTGAAAATTTTTTGATGCCTTAATTACAATTTTTGGAAGCATGGACGTAGGGGCCCCCATCGCAGTCTCATGACTATCCTTAATTTACAATCAACTGACAAGTATTTCATTGGCATTTCAAATGACACCTGGGGACGTGTAGGCACAAAACCTATCATATTTAAAATCAATTCTTTCGGTTCCCAGCAAGTGGCATTTCCTTCAATCTGGAAGGCATTTTGATCGAAATTTTTTTTGGTACGCTACACGCCAACTGATGGTGCGCTCCGCTTAGAAAATGTCTCAAATGTTCCTTTGAGGAAAGGCCAAGAACCTCTCTGGGAAAAATCTTTGATCTTTCGCCCACGGGTGGCGCCAGGGTTTGCCCAACGGGGGCTATACTCCCCGACGGGGGGCAGCAACCAGAAGCCTCCGACAGCCTCGTTGCCGTCGAGGGGGTTAGTGAGGGGGGATTTGAAGAAAACCTGTATAGTATACCATGACATTGCGGAGCATGTATTGCACAGAAATTTTATATACTGATATACCAGAGGGAACATAGTTTCGCGCTGATTGAATGTTTCCCGGAATCTAAACTGTGAAATTGCAAAGCGCGCGATTTTTTTTTGGTAAGCTTGCACTAAAAAGAATCTGTACTTATTTATAAAGCTTATATAAGTCAATTGTCCGGGCAGGTGGGCCTTATCGGGCATAACTTACATTGTACTTCCCTCCTCGAGTCATTAGCCGTACCACACGATAGACGCAAAAGAACACTAGCTAGGTTTTTATATCGAAATGAGATGAAATTCCCGATATTTACATGAATCCATGTATTCTACTCGTTACGTTGCTTGAACAGGTTGAAAAGGCTTGTACTATTTTTAGCTATAAGTAACGGAGCTGAGGAGTGGGCAAAGCGTACCGAAAATTTTGGGTTTTCTCGCAGAAATTACCCTTTTGAAAGCCAAAATAAGTAAGCTAACCATGGGTGGCGACAGAAATGAGGTTGGGCCATGCCAGCTACCCTAAGTTCCGACAGCCCCTATGTCGAGGAGGTGGTGAGAAGGGGATATGAAGGAGCCTTACTATCCTAGCCCATTGCTGGGTATAATTTGCATTATATCACTTAATACTGCAAGAGCCGAGTTGAGTTCTGATAGTGTTCTTTGCATCTGAGTCTTGAAATTACGATGCTCGCGTAAATTTTGGTAGGCTCAGTGCCGTCGGAAGGTATACTATATTTTCGATTGAGGGGGCTGACTTGTGCATGTTGGAAAGATAGTGTGTAGGTACACCACGCGCCACCATGGTTGGCGCGTAGCGTATGGAGGAAATTTTTGAAAAAGTGCCTCCCAGATTTCAGGAAATGGCCCCAAAAGTTAAATTTTTGGTATATTTTTTGTCTTTTTGTCTCCCCATTGATTGTTATTTTGAACAATAGGTTTCCGCGTAATCGAATATGTGTTTTAGATGGCAAAGGAATTAGTTATAGACTGTGGAACCATATAAATAATCAGCGGTGTAACGAAGAGCTTGGGGCCCCGGCTCCTGGACCCAAAGGGCCCCCTATCAGGAGGTCCAGCGGCGCCACCAGAGGTTTGCGATTTCGGGGCACTATAGAAGATGGTGCTTTAAGTCCACCTTAGATACATCTAGCCAGAAGTCGGTAAAGATTGTGTATTTTTGAGAAATTTTGGTATTTTTAAGATTGCTTAAATGCAAAATGGTGCTATCTTTGACAAATTCCTGAACTGACCAAATATTAGAAAACTTTCACTATTAAGTGAATTCTTATACTTTTCGTTGACTTTAAGGGAAAGCTGTGGTGACTAAGTGGAGGGTTAACAATTCCTTTCCTTGAAAAATTTTTGTTCTGTAAGGTAAGGTGGATGAGATGCAAAATGAGGGTTTCTTTGCAAATCTTGCAATTAATTACATGCATAGAAATAATCATTACTTTGTGATATTTTGGCTGTGTCATGGCACTCGTTAGAAAAATGTGTAACGACAAATGCATACTACGAATGTTACCGTATATGCTACTCATGACATTATATTGCTCTAAGATTCTCTACTGATGCGAGGTCCCTGAAGAGGTCGGAGTTGTATATTTTTCGGAAAAGCGCTTTGGTTACAATAATGTATTATTGCCCCAATAATAGTTTTAAGATGTGGAGTGTCTACCTTGATAATGAACGAGAAGCTCGCCGAAATTTTGCATTGAAAATCGTCCCCATAACAAAATTTGCCTGGAGAATTAGCATTGACACACTTTTAATTCCTAACAAAATGCATCAGCTAATTGAAGGCGATTCTTCCCCTGAATTCCACTACTTTGCTTTCTTGCAATACCCTTCTCCTCCATAATGACTCCAATGAACAAGAACAATCGGTGTAATTGTAGGACCCTCACCTTTGAATAATGCGGTCCGAGCCCATAAGAGTTACACCACTGTTAATGACTTAAGATAAAGCACCGCAAAATTTCGCGACATCATCATGCATTGACTGTTTAGATTTCCAAAAAATGACGCACAAAGTCAAATTTAGTACGTCGTAGCACATTGAGTCGCTATTTTCAAATTCTTTCATAAACGATTTTTCCTTATTGACCGAATAACGGAAATGATGCGTCATTTATATTAATATAATACGGATAGACTGAGTGATAGGTGATATAATTTTAAGAGTGATATTCATTACTTTAATTGTCTGTCTTTCACTTTTTGGACGTTTCTATTGCATTAAAAAAAACTATTCATGGCAAAATTATTGGGGCTGCAGCCACCAGCCGCCTTGGTTCCGACGGCCCTGAGGCTTACACAGAAAACGTGCAATCATGGAGAACAAAGGGGAAAAATTAAAAACTGTAGGGTTTGAAGACCGTATCGGGGATAACATACATTGCATCGAGACCACCTGGACTATCCGATAAAATAGCCAAACTTTACTCCGTATGTGGCTTACCAACTGACCGTATCGCATGACACACACACATACACACACACACACACACACACACAAGAGAACATGCTTGCGATATGGGATGAAATTTACGACCTCTGCCAAAACTGTGTACTCTGCCTACATGTTACTTGGTAAGGTAGACAGGACTTGTGCTATCTAGATATGTGGAATGGAACTATTCAAGAAACTGTAGTGACTCTACAGTAGGTAGCGCGCCGAAAATTTTGGGTTCTCATTAGAAAAATTGTCCTCTTGAGGGCAAAAAAAGGGGGCCCTTGTCGTCGTTGGGGACTGTAAAGTTTATGTTGTCGACTAAGACTCCCCGACGAAACCGATAAAATCTCCGACGGGTAGCAGTCCTCCCCGACGGGGGACATGACCCCTATGGCGCCCCTTGCTTCTGGCGCCTCCCCACCGACAAGTTACCCCGGCGTCATCAAATCGATCGTCATTTCGTCAAATTTAGGTTGTCATAAATAGATGGTTAGATTGAAATCATCGTGACTTGTTAAGTGTGCATAATGATGAGGCCATTTGAATATAAAATACTTCATTCTAATGCCTACAATTATGATACAACTCCAGAGCTTTGGGAGACTCTCCCCCCCCCCCCCCCCACGGGGGGGTGGTCTTGACCTAAAGCACCCGGGGACACCCCCCCCACAGTAAGTCGGAAAACAATGATATCGGGACAATAATTTTACTTTTAAACCAAATGGTCTGGCTACGCGCGTGCATAAAACTATCATATTTCCCCAACCCCAAATTCAAATTTTGCTATGGTCGCTCTTTAAGTATTATCCCCCCCCCCCCACATACACACACATCTTAAGAGGTCGGATTGCCGCTAACACACAACCAATATGGAAATTACTGTTACTAAAAACAGGTTTAATTGATTAGTTTTCATGAAAAGCACAAATGATTATATTTCTTCAAATGTGGAAACAAAAATTTCTAACAAGCTCGTAATTCATCATTTTTCTGCAAAATGATATATTGTTAACTTCCGATAAATGAGTAATTTATCATTTTGTTGCAAAATGTTAAATTGAAGACATTTGTTAAGTGAGTAATTCATCATTTTCCTCCAAAATGTTAAATTGTTGAGATCCGATAAATGAGTAACTCATCATTTTGTTGCAAAATGTGGAATTGAAGAGATCTTTTAAATGCGTAATTCATCAATTTTCTGCAAAATGTTGAATTGTTGAGATCTGACAAGTAGGTAATTTATCAATTTTCTGCAAAATGATGAATTGTTGAAATATGGTAAATTTGTACTTCATGATTAAAATTTTGTTTCAAAATGTTAAAATAATGTAGGGATTAAGTTTGTAATTTGACGGCACCTTAACGGTTCCATAATTTTCTGAATTTTGTCGTGTTGACGAGATAGTAACAACTGTGCAACTCGTCAATTTGCGGAAAATTGTTGCATTGACGAGATCCAACATCTCGTCAAATGACATTTTTCTGAATTTTGTCGTTTTGACGAGATAGTCACAACTGTACAACTCGTCAGTTTGCAGAAAACTGTTTCATTGACGAGATCCAATGTCTCGTACCTGACTGTACATTGTAGACGAACAATTGGGTCAAGACCTACCATATCTGCGCCTTGCGTCTCTGATAAGTGATAATCACAAAATATGACTATGGAATAATTCACGACATAGGCCTACGAATAATTATTTTGATGTTAGAATCAGTTTATTGCTTCATCTTGTAAAAATTCAAAGAAACTAAGCAATTCTTTGAATGGAAATTTTAATATTATGTCTAATTTACCCTTTACAAACTGGCATATCAAGAGTTATGGCTATTCATAGGCTTTTGCGTTGTAATGGTAAGTAGACGCGCGGCATAATAACAAAGGATCACTATAGGCAGCAATATTATGAAGCTGTTGACCTTCTGACGACGGCAATCACGAATAGATTTGACCAACAGGACTATAAGACCTTTGTATAAGATCTGTTGCTGAAATCAGCAAAAGGTCAGGACATTGCTACAAAATTCGACGCAGTGACCTTCTTCTATATGGATTTGACTTTAAACCTGCCAGGCTAAAATGTCACTTGGAAACATTTCACAGCAACTTTGAGAGTGACGGTCCGATTGATCAGGTCACTGTTCACGACATTATCAAGTATCTCCGATCGCTGTCACCAGGGCAAAGGTGTCTCATCTCTGAGGTAATCACACTCACAAAGTTGACTCTGGTTACACCTCCTACCAATGCCTCAAACGAGCGTTTCTTCAGCAGTCTTCGTAGGATAAAGATCTATCTGAGGTCGACCACGTCTCAGAAGAGACTGAATCACATCATGCTTCTGCATGTCCACACAGAAATGACGGATAAGTTGCAGTTAGTGGACGTTGCAAACGAATTCGTCAGTGGTTCAGAACATAGGTTCACAGTGTTCGGAAGGTTCTCCATGACGGATCTTGCAAAAAGCAGTTCTCTAGTCCACACCAAGACAACTCAAACCACGTAAACCTGAATCATTACCAAATATGTGTTGACCCTTTGAGGTGATTACTTTGTACGTGTATGATGTTCATATGTTCATTGTTCCATACGTTATTTGGTGCTTTGGGGGACAGCGCCATGGCCGGTCCAATGTAAAATAGCTTCCGACGGGCCTGAATCATCGAAGCGTCCCATTATGTTCAAGAAAATAAAAACATTTTAGCAGCAAGTATTTCACTATTTGCGTCCATCCTGCACTGCAAATCATCAAACATGTTTTATTGCTTGTAGCCTAATTCCTAGCTGCCTTTTACAGGCTTAACTGCAA
>WURT03000020.1:991151-1005613 GCA_009936505.3 Holothuria glaberrima
CAGAAAGCCAAAGGCTTAGTGATTCCTTGCCATATGATATATTGTAACAAACATGAATCACCCACATGACAAGCATGGTATCCCTCACAGTTATATCCTACTGTACTTTAGATACCTTTGACCGCCACAAAAATGATATGGCTCTTCTCATTATTAGCAATCCACACACAAAGTATGAGATCTGTCACAATTATACCCTTCTTGAGATATCGTGTTTAAAAAGTTTTGATCTTGTGAACTCTTGCGACCCCAAATGACCTTTGACCAACACCAGACACAGTAGGGATCATCTACTTAATATGGCCAACCCACATACGAAGTTTGAGATCTCTCGAAGTTACCCTTCTTGAGATATCGTGTTTACAATGATTTGGCCTTTTGACCTCTGGTGACCCCAAATGACCTTGGACCTCCACCAAAAACAATAGAGATCATATACTCAATATGGCCAACCCACATAACAAGTATGAGATCTCTCAGTGTTTCCCTTCTTGAGATATCCTGTTTAAAAGGATTTGATCTTTTGGCCTCTGGTGACCCCAAATGACCTTTGACCTCTACCTAAAACAATACGGATCATCTACTTAATATGGCCAACCCACATACGAAGTTTGAGATCTCTCGAAGTTACCCTTCTTGAGATATCGTGTTTACAATGATTTGGCCTTTTGACCTCTGGTGACCCCAAATGACCTTGGACCTCCACCAAAAACAATAGAGATCATATACTCAATATGGCCAACCCACATAACAAGTATGAGATCTCTCAGTGTTTCCCTTCTTGAGATATCCTGTTTAAAAGGATTTGATCTTTTGGCCTCTGGAGACCCCAAATGACCTTTGACCTCTACCTAAAACAATACGGATCATCTACTCAATATGGCCAACTCACATACCAAGTATGACATCCCTCGGGGTAACCCTTTTTAAGATATCGTGTTTACAAGGTTTTTGACCTTTTGACCTCTGGTGACCCCAAATGACCTTGGACCTTCACCAAAAATAATAGGGATTATTTACTTAATATGGGCAATGTACATGCCAAGTATGAGATCCCTCAGTGTTACCCTTCTTGAGATATCGTGTTTACAAGCAAAGCGTCATATACGCACATTCAATGCCTTACGAGGTACTAGGAAAGGACCCGGTAGGGAATGCAAGGGAATTGCAAAGCAGCGAAGCTGCCCGCGAAGTAGGCGAGGTTTGCTACATGCTTAAGGGCGGGCTGTGCTGCAAGGCAGGCACATGCAGCCGCGTGTGACTTCTCATTGCAGTGGCCGAATTTTCGGGTAGCTACTCCAGTTTCCAGCCGCGTGTGGGCTAGGAAAGACGTGCGAGAGCGGAGCTCGAGCCGACTGCCTCGGTACCTGCTAAGGACATGTTAGAGAGTGCACATATACATACACACACACATACACACTGCATCACCATCGCATACATTCCTTGGAATCAATAAAAGGGTTCATCCACTAAATGTAACATTGCTAGTTTATCATGTAATAATAAAATAATTAATATCTTTTGGTCTTGTAAACAATGTACACAAGTTGTTGGGTGTTTGATCTCTGGTGACATCAGATGACCCTTCACCTCCACCAAAAACAACAGGGTTCATACACAAGCCATTACTAACACATGGGTTTCTCTTCCTTTCAAAATCACTGACAAATGGTTAAGCAGGCCCTGGAAACTTACTGATACTGTACTGCAGGAGGGAGCACACTGCTCTCCTACAGAGCTTTGAGCTCTGAACATAAAATGCAACATTTTCACATCACTGGCCTAAAAGCACCATTTTCCTCTTAAAAATCAACAGTGGTGGAAAGCCATCAGCATCTATGCTTGTACTGTTTTGTAACTACTCTACCTTGGTTTTATACTTGTCTCCTCCCCATGCATGTGGGATCCAGAATGCTGACATCTGTAGATTTAGAAACAAAATACACAACAGTCACAAAATTGAGAAAGAAAGAAAGAAATATAGCATCATACTTGCATATATTATAGTCAGAGAGTTGGCAGAAGTAAAGTAACTGTTGTATTCTACTGCCTGTACACAACTGTAGTATTTTGACACTCCTGTATATGGATTGAGAGCAAAGAAAGTGTGCTCTCCATTAGCCTCTCCGAGTCATACCAACTTGACTTTAAAAAATGGAACCTTCTGCCGTTGTGCGTGATGCTCCGCATAAGCAATGGAGTAAGGGAAAACAAGCCAGTGAGCCACAACTGGAAAAAAGGCTGTGGCCAGCTCTACTTGAACCAATTGGTTGGAAACTGGGTCGTTAAACCTCATCTAACTAACTAACTCCATTAGCCTGCATCTTTGATCAAATGGGCTATTCTTAACCAGTGAAATTCCTCCATCAGAGGAGAGCTGTTGACCAAACTGGGGACTATAGTCTAGACCAGGAGTGAGCAACCTTTTCACACACCGGGACATTTCATATTGCTATGACAATCTGGAGGGCTGCAGCAGAACAGAGAGGTGTATATGAGGGTGGCTTTTAATTCACCCTCACCCCTTCACTACCCCTCCCCTGTTAGAGTGACCAATGTGCTCATCTAGCCAGACCCACATGCGTTCGAATAATGTAGCATGGGCCTACTTGTTGTTGGTGAAACTTACACCTGTGTGGTTACATTCCTATTTTGTCGACAAAAAATGTTAATTCAGATTTAGAATGCGTATTCTATCCAGAATACATCCACTTACTATTGAAAGGAGTAATCGTTTCTTTGTTTTCATGATATCCTGTACTGACATCAAGTTTAAGTTGTGGTCAAATGACAAGACGAACAAGGGGGGAAAATGGGGCATATCGAAATTGTTTTGCGGACCACACAGAAGAAGGCCATGGGCCACATTTGGCCCAAGGGCTGCAGGTTGCAAAACCCTTGTCTAGACCTTTGGTCCTACAAGACATTGTTCCTAAAAGTAACAATAAAATGACATATAATACCACTGGATTGTAGGACAAACAGTGGGGTTGTGAAACCAGTTTGTCATAATATTTAAGAATGAATTGTCAGTTATGACAATGTGTGGTACTATAGTACCAAGGAGCTGAAGGACCAGGGCTGTTAGTCTTTTCTCCTCAATGGAATATATTGCAGGAAGAACATGAGTAATTTCTCATGAAAACAAACTTTTCTCCAGTTTTGACTTCAAATAACTATGGCAAAAAGGTAAATGCTATGACAAGTTCAGTTTTCACTTTGTGTTATTTGGCTGACAGAGAAAGTTTGCCCAACCCATAAAGGCCAATCAGCCACATACTTTAACAAAAATATCAATGTTGTATAACAGTTACTTTGACTTGTAAACTGTGCTCTCATTTTGGGAGCTTCACAATTGCATCTACCCAATTCCTCCAAGCCTATATTTGATCCATCCCCCCCCCCCCTACCACCACCTTTCCTGCCCTTGTCCACTACTACTGGTGTTCAAGATAATTCTTCTTTTGGAATTGACTACACATAAATTCTACAAGTTATGAATTTCTCTGTTTCCCTTCAGTGTTATTACAAACAGGTACACACCAATAGCCCACAGGTACTGTAGAAAAGCTATAGGGCATATAGCATCTTTACACTACTGATAAATTTTGGGACGTTTCCAGAGCCTGAGGATGCAATGATGGAAAATGCAATGGATGAAGGCATGGAACGGGGAGGGGCTAGGGTAAAATATGTTTGCAGACTGCTGCTCTTGCCTATGGTACTGTGAGGTGTTGCTAGGCTACATACAGCACATTCTTCCTTTATAGTGAGCTACTGTATTCACCATGAGTGTATTATACAATAATTCCCAATATCATACAGTAACTCCTTGTGTGGCTCTGACAGCAGAGGAAGCTTTAAAACTAAAAAATTCCCCCTTTTCATAGTTTTTGAACAGCAAGCTTGAAGTTCTTTAGTAATCATGGTTTCTTCCTAATGCCAATCACACACTGAACACCCTTTCTGTCAGCAACATACTTTGGTTTATTTTGGTCCGAAGTGCATCTTGCAAAGTTCATACAGGGTTACAGTATCTCTTTTATACTTCCTTCTCAAGTACCAATACAGTAAACTGTTCCACTGCTACAATAATAATACAGTTGAGGATTGTTAACTCAATTGTACAGTAATAACTCTTCAAATATCAAACTTCATGGCAGTAAAGTCTCCTAGTTTTGGTCAAGTTAACAAGGCTTGTTTAATAAGGGGGCAATAAACCACCAGACCTTTGTCACAGGGGCACACTGTATGCATAAAATACAATAATAGTACCATGCTAAATTAGATGATGATCCCACAGAAGGAAGAGGGTTTACGTTATTTGGACAGGTACAGTACTGTAGTTTGAGTGTGAGCCTTCCATTCTATGGTAGATGTCCACAAATCAAATCAAAAATGACCCTCTCCTACAAATTCTCTGGTGACTCAGTTGATGACTGTTCACAGTGGCATACCAGGTGGGGTAGGCAGTCTGGGCCCCCCCCCAAAAAAAACCTGAAGTCGAAAATTCGGGCTGGAAACAACAAAAATTCGGTCACAGAATAGGTGAAAATCCAGCAGAGATGAAGTAAAAGTGAAAAGATTGCCCAAATTTTCTGCTGAGTTCCCAAATTTTTGATCGAATGCCCCAAAAATATGCAAAAATTTTGCACGCATGTAGTGGTTTGGTGGTCTCTTTTATGGACCTGAATTGCAATGAAATTCAGGCAACTTTTTGAGATTTGGGCCAAAAAATTTTCTACACACCCCCCCTCCAAATTGGAAGAGTCCCGTACGCCTATGCACAGCGGTGTTAAAGGGGTTTAAAATTTGTGATATACACATGAGAGGAAAGTGCCCTTAGCCCAATTTAAAAAAAGTTGAATCACCCAAGCAGAAAAACAGGAAATCTTGACACCCCAGTCGTTATTGTGTTCAACTGCAATGAAGAATGCTGTCACACTGCTTCCATTGTGGTGGTCACTGGTCATTTCCTGAGTGGCTTCATGGGTGAATGCACACACACAATACTCTATTGAACTTGGCTTAATCCAAAGTACCCGCCGTACGCCTGCTACGACGGGACAGAAATCTTAAAAGTAGCTAAGGGCTGTTTCCCAGCATGCATATTGGTGTCTGGAAGTTCAACTTAGGAAGGAAGTCCATTTCAAGCAAATGGTGTAGAGCAAGGATTCTCCATCATGCTGGAACTTTTTAAGAAAGTGGCTATAGACTGGAGATACCTGCACATTCTCTTCAATTGAATGAGACATGAAATCCTGGGGTAAGATCGGGTTACTGTAAGTACAGTAGTGGCGCAATGCTGCCTTGCTTCCTTCTGACTACTTGTCAACAAAGACAAGGCAAATTCCACCAATGTTTATCCATAATTGAACTGGCATCTGGGGTCTTCACTGGGCCAAGTGGCTTCTTGACTTTTATACGTGAAACCAGCTAGAAATATACACAAATATGCAAGGGGTGCGTACATTCACACCGCAATTGGGAATCCACTGCCTATTAAGATTTGCACAAAGTCAGTTTCCAACCAAACCTTAAAGGGCAAATGTAGTCATCCTAATAGATATCAGTATACCCCAGTATCTTAATTCATGTACTTTATTTCTCACTTTAATCATGTGATAAATTTTATTACTGCAACTTTGTTAATTTATGCAGAATAATTCCATAAGTTACAGTACTTTCAATACATGCAATATTTTGCTAATAAACAATATGAAACATACTTGTGAGAGAATTACACTAGGTGGAGATATGTAAGATTTTATGGTATTTTCAAAATAAGCCTGGAAACAACTGCTTGTTTCATTTAACTTTTGTTGATTGGATCTTGGATTCCTGGAGACGCATATAATTCAAAAGTCCCAGTGGATAAATCTGAAGAATAGAAATCGAGTTACACATTAGGGATTGGGGGCTACGGTATATCATAGTGCTTTGCCCAGCAGGGCCCCAATCTTCAAATGAACAGGATAGATATCTCATGTTCTGTGCTAAGGCCTTCATTTCCAAGTCACAGCCCACAGGCCACAAATGGCCTATGTTAAAATGGCCTACAGTGCAAGAATCCAGGAGTCCCAAAATTTAAATAACAAGCTGCCACTAAATTCCTGACTACTACATTTACCACACTCATTAATGTTCACAAACAAATGACATGGTCAAGTGGTTAGAGCATCCGACTTGCAGCCGGAAGGTTGAGGTTTCGAATCCTGGCCGAGTACGTCATACCAAAGAATTTAACATGGAACTTACTGCCATTGTGCTTGGTGCTCAGCGTAAGCAACGGAGTATGGAAAACAAGCCAGTGAGCCACAACTGAAAAAAAGGCTGTGGCCGGCCCGACTTAACCCAACTGGTTACAAACTGAGGCGTAAAACCCAATCTAACCATCTAACCATCACAGGTGGTAAGCAAAAGAGTAGATAAGGCATCCATTATACACTCCTCAGAATGAAATGAAGATTCTACTTCATCAACTTTTGCGTGCAATCCGGCAATGATACAGTTTAAACAGTGTGCAAAACCTACCATGGATTCACATGTTCTTAATACGCATGCTATACAGTATATACCAAGGAGTGCCTACAGTGATGAACTGTAAAGTTGTAAAGTAATTTAGTAGCTCTCAGCCCAAAATACTTGAGAGCTTCTGTAATAGGGTATTATAATTCACCTATAACCTGCTATACAAATAGACGAACTATAGGCTACATAGTACTGCACCTATTTCAACAACAAATATCTGTAAAGACTCTCATTGTGCATTCCCTCAGAACATTCCCAAAATCTTCTGTGTAGATGAATTTTCTCCATTAGCATGGCAGCATGAGTAGTTAGCAGAGTGGGTGCACAGCTACTGTTATTACAACATCAATCTATTCTATGCTGCAAACTTGGCCCAGGTCAAAACCACAGCTTCCTTCACTGTTTACTGTATGTGATTGTACACTGACTATATGACAGAAAGTGTGATACAGATACAGAATTCCATTTCATAGATTTTAAAATATAGCGAGTGAAAATTCACGGGAAAACAGAGACATGACACTTCATGCACCCCCTCCCTTTTTGTGCATGGCTACATGACTGATGAGGGAGAATTTAATAGGCTTTTAAGCAAACATTAATAATGTTCACTTACTGTATAAACACTTGTTCCCTTGTGCACAGTCTGTTCCAATACTGAGGAGGCCATGCATCTGGGAACATTCCATGCACAAATGGGATGACCATTTACAAGTTCCCCAAAAGAGGTGTGACCAGATTTAACCATGTATGTCAGGTTGCTGTTATACTCACCAGTGTTGCATACAAGCATGATAGCCTATAATGATAGTCAGAATTAGGCTAAATGTATCGTACATGTTAGCCAATGACCTGACAGACTGAAGGTGTAGCACAAATAATATAGTAGTTTGACAATGTAACTACTGAGTACCACTTGAGACAAACAGTACAGTAACCACTAAATTTTTCCACAAGGTTACAATGTACAGTATGGGAATGAATTAAATCATGATCATTTTGTTCATCCATTTTTATTGGTAAAATGTTTACTGAGACCTTACAGACCTTCGAAAAAGGGAAAATTAGCATTCCAAATTAGGCATCCCAAAAGCCAGACAATTAGGCCAAAAGCCAACAAACAGTATCGATCACTAGCATCATCATCATGGATATGTTGCAGTAACCCATTGGGCATACAGTAGATGCAATGGGAACTTAAGAGAGGGCTAGCAACATGTCAGACGATTCCTGAATATGTCCAGATTCTGTGCATCTATTTCAATATCAGATAGTGTGTTCCACTGAATTATAGTAGAGGGGAAAAAAGAATGCAATATTGGGGGGATTCTGCAGTTAATGAACTCAAGAGCTTTACTATTATTTACTTGATTTTCAATTATGTTTGTAAAAACAGTCTTTAAAACGAGTTGTTTTAATTCGTCGTCTAATTGGCAGTGCAGTTAGGAATTTGTCAGATTGAACAGCAGGGAAATGGTTATTGATTATTTTATACATACAGCACAATTTATCGGTTTTCCTGCGATTTTGAAGTGTTGGAAGCTCCAATTTGTTTAGCGGGTAGGTCATGAAACTAAGCTTCCTCTCTAGACATACTGTAAAGTCACTGCTAATAAATCTTGCTGCTATATGCTATACTCTTTCAAGACCGTCAATGTCACCTTGTTGATAAGGGTCCCATAGCAGCCGCATATTCGAGATTGCTATGAACCATTGAGGTGTGACCCATTTTCTTGCAATCTATAGGACAACGTTTAAGGTTTCTTTTAAGGAGTCCCAGCATAGAACTTGCTTTGGATGTAATTTTATTAATATGAGTATGGACCCTCTAAATGCACAAAGTATCGAAGACCATCACTCAGCATATGCACTCAAGAGGAAAGAAATCACTTGGTATGGCCAAGTGTGAGGAGTCACTCGTAGTTTGCATGTACAACTAACCTAGGCTAATTTTAACATTTATACTGCAATTTGGCCTAGGCCTAGCCTAATTGTTAAACCTGCCATAACAAAAAAAAAAAAAAAACTCTTTAAAGTACTAATGACATGGCAAGTTACAGTGCTGCATGGTGAGTCAGGACTATAATTTAGGCCAAGGCCTTAGGCTTCAGTTTAATTGACCTAGGCCCTATACCCACATTTCGGGGGAGGTTCTCTCCCTAAACTTGGGCCAATGTGTGAAGGGGTTGGAAGTAGCCAGACTAAGTCTGTACTACCGAACAGTGACCCACATCTTAACCCTGACTGAACCGTTCAGGTCAGAAGCCTTCAGAAGGTATCAAATCCCATTAGACCATGGAGCTACCACAGCGTGTGGCACAGTAGCTCACACAGTGGCTCAGTAGCCACATAACGGCTCATACCCAATGTGTACTGATAGGAAGTTAAACTGTGCGCGAAATTTTCGCGCAGCTGGTGCATCACCAAAATTTCAAGAACTCAACAAAGTTTAAACATTCTCTGGTTTTTACCTGATGAAAAGGCTGCTCTGAATCACCACTGGCCTGCGCTTGACGAGGGAATGATGTCCCAAACGTGAAAATGCCATCGTGCCACTTGGTTTTATGATCTGAGTTAGCTCAGCTCAGCAGCGGTATCTCGAGTATGGTAATACTCGGACTTCTCATCTCATATATGGCCAGAGGATCAAGTGACCAATGGCAATACGTATGTGTGCCATAACATACGGTCGGTCGATCTCTTACTAAGAAGGCAGCCGGGCTATAACCATTTGCCCAATTTCGCGATGAATCTGCAACATTTCAGACAAAATATAAATATGAATGGAAGAACAATATCACAGTTCTTCATTATATTTATTGAATTTTACCTGAGCTTGCATTCTTTCGAGACTATTAGCCTACAAGTTTCTCATACAATCTGTCGATACTGAGCGACTTAAGCAAGTCCAAACTTTTACCCACACAGTACAAGGCGATTCAATTCCTCCGCGTTCTGTGCCACCGTGTCACAAGTTCTGTATAGTTACTCGAGACCGGTCTCGGACGCGAGATCGACTCGGACTCGGAATCGGTCTTGTACAGTCCGGACTCGTGACTCCGCTCTAAATTTCCCGAGACCGGGCTCGAGACCGGCAGAATTTGAGATTCACTTATGCAATTAAACTCAACAAGGTATCTACATGTTTGCAATATGTGCTGTATTTTGTAGATGATGATATTCGTAAACGTTCTTTTTTAAAATCGTATATGGGTTGATTAATTAGTTAGATGAGGTTTTACGGCCCAGTTTATGGAGGATCCTTAATTATTTTCGCTGGTGCAGGCCCGTAGCCAGAGAAGGTACTGAAGGGGGGGGGGAATGACTTCCAGGGGGCGAAAAAATTTCAAGAGGGGTTTCGCCGCCCCGGCCCCCTTTGACTGCGGGCCTGTGCGGTTAATAGCACACATTTTTAATCGAGAAGACCTCACGGGCCACAGCCAGACGCAAGCCCATGATTTTGCCTTTGTACCTCCTTTTGAAATGGTTAGCTTTCCATCTGAATGTGTCATGCATGTCAATGGGTCCGTCGGAACGGCCCCGTATCTAGAGCAGATCAGAATAGAATAAAATGGGCGTAGCCCTGGAAACTCTGGGGGCAGGCCCGTATGTAGGGGATGTTCAGGGGGTTCGGACGAACCTCTCCGCAAGATCTAGAGTTCCGCTTCGGATAGTACTTTTGTAGTATATGATGAGACGTTTGGTGTTTTATTGTGTCCCACGTGGCGTTAAAAGGCCATTGAAAAACTTTCTTCCGGCAAAGTTTGATTATCTTCATAAGCATAATCATAATTAATAGGCTGTTCGCTTCCACAGAAATGGGTCATCCTGAGCAAAGGGAATGATGCATGTGTCTTCGTCACTTGCTGGTCAAAGTCGGTGGGAAAAATGTTCCACTTGTAGCAAAATCGAACCCACCCACTGAAAAAGCTGCATACGAGCCTGGGGGGTATTTACAAAATAGTAGACATAAACCTGGGCCCTTATCTATGTGTAAATGATAATGAATGCGCACTCACTATCTGTTGGCTCATATAAAAAGAAAGGACTATTATTTTGGCCAAAATGCCTCGGTATATTGCCTTGAGTGCCATTAAGTGATATCTGTTTAAGTCGTAGATCGATACCGTATTCTTTACTCCGAAATATCATTATTAACATTCCACAGTTCTAATAATAAAAGGCAAATAAGAGAAAAATACTCGGCCTCTTTCAAAGTGCATATCGTCTCTTCAAATTTCGTAAGTTCATTTCAACTGGCCTGGATAGCTACCCTTTCTCCACCACTATACTACTTATTTCAGATTAATGGCCCGTCGATTTGACAACGCAGCGAGCATGTGGGTGGGTGGGTAGGTGGGTGGGGATTATTAGGATGTTATGGTTTGCACGGAGGCGTGCAGCAGAGGGCGTGGTGAATGTAGGAGCTAAAATTCAAGGTGGGTTTGAATCCAAAGAATTCCAGCTGTCGAAGTCTATACCCGTCAATCAGGCCCGTAGTCAGACAATTAAGGTACTTAAGGGGCCAGGGGCGAAATATTTTCAGCGGGTGGGGCGAGACATACAATGATGCATTAAGGCAATGGTACTTTTTAATATTCTTGGGGCTTGCCGTCAATCTTTCTTCACTGTAACCAAGATGTCACTTCACTTATTTTAGCGCACCCACTTTAAATTTGGTTCCAGAACTGATGTGATGTCACGTTGTCGGCACAATTGTTTTGTTAAGTTGGTAAATCTGTATCCTCAAGTTAGTTAGTTAGATAAGGTTTTAAGGCTCAGTTTCTAACCAATTGGTTTAAGTCGGGCCGGCCACGGCGTTTTTTCCGGTTGTGGCTCACTGGCTAGTTTTCCCTACTCCATTGCTTATGCTGAGCACCAAGCACAATGACAGTAGGTTTATTTTTCCATCTGTATTCTCAAAGAGCCCTCATTATAAGCGTTCGGTACTAGTCACCGGCAGGTGCGGGAAAGGTTTGCAGAACTGGGTCTCATTCGTTAAGAAGACGCTATCGTAGACCACTTTCCAAATAGCAATTTCAAAGGACTGTGTTATAGAGTTTTGGGTACGCGTCGCATTTGTCAATGACGTTTTACTGTGGCAAAAAACGACTAGCACCAAAACTCTCAGGCTCTCTCACAACGACCTGTATGTGCTTTTTGGAAAAGGTTCTGTGTAAATAATACCAAAGGTAAATCTTCGCGTGCAGGGTCCGGTGGGCTCCCGGAACATTTGCGAACAAGGCTGATGCGATTTCTTTTCGGATGCAAAACTTAATGAGCAGAGCAATAAACGTGGGAAAATTTTGACAGCTTTCAACAAGTTTTAACAGAAATATAAGTTAAATGATCGATCATTTAAAAAGACATTAACACTACCTCTAGGTGCAGGTTCCACGCCTTCATCGATCTTCCCAACAAACCTATTCGTCAATTCTGTCTCTCGAGTACACCTATACGAAGTAAGAAATGAAACAAAAGCAATACCATGTTTGGCATAAATGCTGTAACACCACAAGATTAATAAACAGATAAATTAAGGAGAACAACCGCGAGCAAAGGGTGCGATGTTTTATGATTTTGGCAGTTAGAATGTTGCCCTGTCAGTGAACCGAAATTTTTCTGTCACAGGTTTGAAGTTGGAAATTAGGAGTTCGTCAGTTGAAAATTCAGTCTTTACACTTCTGCTTAGTTACAAGGCCTACTGAAAAATTTACCAAGATGTGAGGGGTGAGGAACCTCTCTGGCGACATTCGTGGCTACATGAGACCTTGGAACAATAGCTGCACGGCTGTCCTAATGACGAAATTTAGAGTAAAATGACAGTTACAGTAGGTGTAGGGAGGTGTTTCTTCCCTTTTCATTCTAGGATTTCCCCTTTCTGAATGCCTTCAATACTAATAATTGTCGATTGTTGGCGCATTTTTTAACCTTTTTTTTCAATTTCATTCTGCTTGGCAGGATGGACTGGAACACCTTGTGGGCCGAATATTGCCCACGGGCTGCCATTTAGACCCAAGGGCCTATATCATAACACACAACAACATAGCTGAGAAGGCAATATAAAAATGATCATTAGGGAACTCCTATTCTTAGTGTACACTTTTCCATAGCGAAGACTCGGGACTCGGACTCGGAGGTTGTGACTCGGACTAGGTCTTCGACTCGAATGCCAGTGGCTCGGTCTCGGACTCAGACTCGGCAGGTGAGGACTCGGACTAGTATTCGGAAGGTGGGGACTCGACTACAGTACTGCTAAATACATAAGGGCTAAGGCAACTCTCGACCATTCGTGGTGCATTAATGCCCCTGTGGATTTCTCGACCGTATTTCAAAAGAAGAGAACGAGGATGAGGCCAAATCTTGTGAGGCAGAGATGAAGTCTCCTGCCCGCCCGGCGGACGTGTATTTTTCCTTCTTGAACATTTACTGCACTCGTAATGTGACCCAAAAGAGGAGTATCGACATCTGCTAAGAAGGTACGTAATGAGGGATTCGACATACAAAATAGTAAAGAAATAAAGTAAAAAATCTGTCTACCTGGCACCAGTTCATGTTAATGCAGAGGACGGGATTGGCTAATTTACCTAAACATTTTATGTTCATTTTTCATGATCATAGGCGGAAATCCCCGTGGAGGGGGAGTGGGGGGAGGAAATACCCCACTTTTTGACAAAGGGGGAATGACCATTTTGACAAAGCCTGGCTGAATGGCCTACACAACACCCTCCCCCTCCCATTTTCAAAAATATTACACAAGTATAATATGCTGTGCATCATCCATGTTATTTTGGTTATCAAATTGATACCTTTTTAAAAGTGTGAAATAGAGCCAACCATTAATTAACTTCGGGCGGAACCATCGCACATTATCTCCTTGTTATTAGTAATTCATTACATGTCAGCCTAAGCGAAATATTTTTCAACTTCCAGTATGCAACTTCTACCACCACCTATGCTTTCATTTCAAACAAAAATCGGTAGCGTTCTTATCTGCCGGGAAAGTCGGGGAAAGTTTTGACTGGGAAAGACACTGCTTCGAATTATTGACTGCATGACGCAAGGGGAAATTAAATGGAAGAACGTGGAAGTTGGAAATGAAAGGACACTTTTATGTAACTTAGATAATACAGGATGATGTAAAGCTTTCTGCACTTTCCTTAAAATACTATTTTTCGCGCGCGAATAGTTTGCCCATTCGTGGAAATATATTACAGCTTGAGTAGTATTATGTTTCAAAACACAATTTATTAGTACAAATACAATTACCAAATATGAATAGTTAAGTTCATATTTTGAGGACTGTTTTGTGTAAATTCAATGTCATTTTCAGATAGTGAAATGATTGACACAATGGACGAGCTCAACGGCTGAGCTCAACCGCTTCCCGTGGCACTTTTGGGTCATATAAACTTGAGCCCTCGCCTGTGATTAAATACTGTAGGTTCAGGCTGACCCTTACAAAGATAGATGAGCCTTGTCTGACGAGTGTTACGTATTCGAAACCAGTCGGTACAGTACTGTATATCGGAAAACAAATCAGTTTGCCCATGACAAGTAACCTTATATGTACCACTGCCCACAACCCATTTGAATCATCAAATTGACTGGCTTTTACGTAGGAGTTACCGTAAAATGGGGTATCTGTGACATCGCCACACTTGTGATTTTCAAGACACTGCTGCTTTGCCAAATTTAGATTGATTCTATTGAATTTGGTGTCATTTGGTTCAGAAGGCTTTGAATTTATTGTTTTTGTGTGTAAACTGTGCATCAACGGTTTAGTTCTTTAAATATTTGTCCTCAACTGTGCTCATAATGGGCTAAATTTCCAACCTTCCTGATTTTCTTCTGTTTTTACGAGCGAATGCGAAGTATAGCAGTCGTTTTATGGACTTGTCACAGTGTTTTCATTCAGCGTCTTGTTGTTT